>JAPSGF010000020.1:4787517-4808266 GCA_035772895.1 Perdix hodgsoniae | reverse complement strand
AAGGAGAAGGAGAAGGAGAAGGAGAAGGAGAAGGAGAAGGAGAAGGAGAAGGAGAAGGAGAAGGAGAAGGAGAAGGAGGAGAAGGGAAAAAGAAAGGCTCGCGGAGCTGCCCGCCCTCGGCCGGGCCGTGCCACGCTGCCCTGCTACCCCCGGCTTCGCAGTGAGGGCCGAGAGCCGCACACGCAGCGCGGCACAGCGCGGCGCAGGCTGAGGGCTGCGGACACGCGGTGCCGCTCCGCGCCGCGTCGGGCGCCGATGGACGCGCGCTGCGCCGCGCTCCGCACGGCCCGACCTCGCGAGAGGCGGCGGAGTTCCCCCTCTGCGGGACAACAGCGCCTCCTGGCGGCCGTTCTGCGGTACGGCGCCCCGGAGGCGGACGGTTCGGCGGTGCGGGCGGAGCTTCCGCCGTCCGCCTCCGAGCCACGCCCCGTTTTTTTCGGCACGTGACATCGCCGTGACGTCACGCCGAGCGCCGCCGCACGGCGCGTGGCCGCGGCCCGAGGTAACGGCGTGGGGCGTCCGGGAGGGGGGGGGGACACCGGGACCCGTCACACGGGGCGCTGCGGCCGGGAGCCTTTGGCGGCGGAGGGGGCGAGCGGCGCCGCTTTAGGCCGCTTTAAGCCTTTGCGCTCCCCCTCCCCCCCCCGGCTCCCAGCGCCCCAACCCCTTATGGCCGCTCCTGGGCCGCACGGAGCCGGGCTGCGGCCTGCAGCTGTGCGGGAGCGGCAGGGCTGCGCCGCCTGTCACGGCCCGGGGGGGGGGGAGGGGAGGCACACGGCAGCACCGGCGCCCCACGGTGCCGCTGCCGGTCCCGCTACGAGCGGCTCTCGGAGCCTCCGCCCCCCAACACGGGGCTGCGGGGCGGCCGTGAGGAAGAAGCAGCCCTCGCCCGCCTCCCTTTGGGGCTGCAGCGCTGTCGTTTAGGATTTCAGCTGCGTTCTTTGCTCCCTTAGGTCACAGCGCAGCCACGCCGGGACATCAAGCTGAGGACCCCCAAAGCGCCTCCGCTGCCGTAGGAAAGGTTTTGTGTCTGACGGGGTCTTTGCCTTATTTGTGAAGGTGGTTGAAAGTCCTCAGATTCAGCCTTCGGCCGCCTTCAGTCTCGCTTCTGATCCCCGGCGCAGTTCATCACATCCGCAGTGGTTTGAATTATGGGATGTCTGGGGGGGGGGGGGATTTATAGCTTGTATTGCTGATTATACCTTGACTTTATTATATGGCACATATATCTAACGGGTGGTCACGGCTGAGATTTACAGTCCTCAGGTAGGTGCTCAGGAGAACTTTTAGCGACTCCAGATGCAATTGGAGTTGATTGATGGGGCTGTCAGTGCAGATAAACATGTAAAACGTTAATGCTCTTAAGTTGGAGAGAGGAGGCAGAAAAGGTGAAAAGGCTGGGGCAGCCCTCAAAGGAAGAAATGGGGTATTGCTGAGCGAGGCTGAAGCATCGCTGCCTGGGAGGCTCTGAAAACACTTTTTTGTTCCTTTTTTCTGCTCCCCAGAAGGATTTTAGGGTTTGAAACAGCCCAATTAGGGGGGATAAAGACTGTCAGCCTCAAGTTGGGGTGCTCGCAGGGCTGATCTTCATGGCCGTGGCATTGACAAGGGGAGGGTGGTGATGCCGTGCCTCTGGTGGGCTCGCTGGGAGCCCTGCCTGGTGGGGGGGGCCTTTGTGCCTGACTTGTGATTTCTCCCCCCCCCCCATGGAGGAGCAGTGAGTCCCATAAGAGTGCGTGTCCCGCAGCCAGCATGACGAGTGAGGTGGTGGAGAATGAGTTTGAGTTTTACTCCAAGGCAGAGAAGTACTGGAAGGATGTGCCCGCCACAGTGGACGGCATGCTGGGGGGCTACGGCCACATCTCCAGCATCGACATCAACAGCTCCAGAAAATTCCTGCAGCGCTTTCTGCGGGTAGGTGGCGTGGGTTGATGTGCTCCAGAGCTCTGTCTTCTTCCCTGTGCAAAGCCTCTTCCCTCTTTGCTGCTCTGTGAGCTCCCACGTGGTCGTCCCATTTCTCTGAGCTCAGCCCCTCACCATTGTCACTCCAGGATGGCCCCAACCGAACGGGAACAACCCGCGCCCTGGACTGCGGGGCTGGCATTGGCCGCATCACCAAGCGGCTGCTGCTGCCCCTCTTCAAGACTGTGGACATGGTGGACGTGACCGAGGACTTCCTCACCAAGGCTAAGAGTTACCTGGGGGAGGAGGGCAGGCGGGTGCGCAACTACTTCTGCTGTGGCCTCCAGGACTTCAGCCCTGAGCCCAATTCCTACGACGTCATCTGGATCCAGTGGGTCATTGGTGAGGGTCGCTCGGCTTTGCAGGGTTTTGCTTGCCTGTCCCAGGAACCCCACACGTGCAGGGAGGGGCTTGAGGAGACTTGGGGCTGCTGTAGACATGAGCGTTGCAGCCTGACTGGGTAGGGGGTCTGACCCACAGAGGGGCAGCGGGAAGGCACTGCACTGTGGCATCTTTTTCCTCCAAACTTTGAGGCCAGGGCAGAGAGGTGTGGGTTGGATAGAGCTGGGACTGAGCACATAAGATGCAAGCTGAACATCCCCAAGCTTGCCACTGCTCAAATGTTTGTCTGTCTGGATCGGGAGGGATCCCAACCACAGCCTCCCTTCATCCATCACTCTGCCTGAGGAGGTGCTGCACTCACTAATACCTGCTTTGCTCCCCCAGGACACCTCACTGACAACCACCTCTCTGACTTCCTGAAGCGGTGCCGTGCCGGCCTGCGGCCCAATGGCATCGTGGTCATCAAGGACAACATGGCTCAGGAGGGTGTCATCATGGACGATGTGGACAGCAGCGTCTGCAGGGACCTGGATGTGGTCCGTAAGATCATCCGCCGGGCTGGGCTGCACCTCCTGGCCGAGGAGCGTCAGGAGAACTTCCCCGATGAGATTTACCATGTCTACACCTTCGCCATGAGATGAAGGTGTCTGCTGATGGGAGGAGGTCTCTCCAGGACCAGGACAGCGATTCCTGCTGGGGTCAGGAGGGGTGAGGACTGTGCCTTCACCACGGGGCTGCGTGTGGCAGCGAGGGCGTTGTGACTCCGTCTGTGTGGGGCTGGTGGTGAGGATGGGGCTTTGTCTTCCAAGTTGCTGCTGTTTGTGAAAAGAGGTGTTTGCCAAATACATTTTTCCTGCTGTTGGACTTAAGCACGTAGGTTCTGTCAGATGGCTTGATGCTACACCCAGGGATCTGTATGCAGATGCCTGACACTGCTGGGAGCAGGAGAGTTCCCCCCGTCAGGGATGTGCTCCTTGGGCACCTGCAGGTTGCTCCCTTGTGAGCAGGAGCTTGGTACATCTCTGTTGGCAGGCTAGATTCCCTTTCCTGCCTGGGTGTCCCACTCATGAACTCACTGTGGCTTACAGAAGCGAGGGTTGAAATTGGCACCAACTTGGGTATGGCAAACAGAAATCCCTGCCATTGCCTTATGGTATGCTGTAGGTTGTGGGGCTCTGTGAAGGGCCTCCTATAAACCCACAAAGCAGATCTCTACACATGCAGCAAAACAGCTGACAAACATAATCCTGGGCCCTGCACCTCCTGCTTAAATGCTGCAGCTGCCTCCTAGCTTTTGACACTCCTCCTCTGCCACATGCAGAGCATTTCTGCCCAGCCACTGGCTTGTGCCCACCTAATGCACCGCAACTGCTAACACTGGCCCAACTGCTCACCAAGGGCTGAACCCACGCAGAGCTGTTGCCACCCATCCCTTGTGATTCTTCCCCAACCAGCTGGAGCCCTTGCTTCCACCCTGATTCTCCTGCAGAAGAAACATGCACCTTAATGCTATTTAAAAGGCCTCGTTTAATTGCTCGTTTTCCATTCCAGACAACAGGGAAGTATTTTATCACATTATTATTTATTTTTTTTTCAAAACATCGATTCATCAAGACGCACAGCTCCAATTCCACATAGCGGGAAAAGGTGAAAAACAGATGCTGCCAGGAGGGGCAATGTGGTGAGACAGCTCTTCTGCAACCAACTGCTTGTGGATCCCAGATCCACTTGCTATAAATAGCTGCTCAGAGTACATTTCTTCCTCTTCTGCATCTGTTCCCCATGACAAACAAAAACAACAGAAATGGGGGGGGCTCAGCTTTACAGCGTCTTCTGCACTTCACAAGGGAGCAGATGCCTCCTTGGTGGAGCCAGATTGTTGTGACAGGTTGGGACCTTCCTGCAGAGCCCCAAAAGTTAGGGCTTCCAGTAGCAGCTTGGCAAGAAAACTCCCATTGCAGCCCTGCTGCAATTTCTTTCCCCTGGGAAAGAGGCAATAGAGATCAGTGTTCAGTATGCAATCACCAAAGGAGCAGATAAAATAAACAGGGAGGAGCAAGGCACTGAGGAGACAGCTGCCCATTCCTCATTCTTACACAAGGACACACCATGAAGCCAAGGAACAGCCACTTGTCTGCTTGCTTTGGAGTCCAGCATTACTGAGGCACCCTTTGTAGGCAGTGCTCTGTGCTGTGTGGATTCAGCACTCTTGGCAAAAGCTTTGAGATCACCGAGCACTCAGGCTGCTGTTGCTAACCCCACTTCCCCTCATCCCCTCCAAGTTCCTGGTTCTGGAATCCCAGGTGTGTAAAGAAGGCAACCACATCCAGGCAGAGATACAGGACTGTGGCTGCTTCCACTGACAGAACAGGAGGGCATGAATGCCAGCACTGCCCTGCACATTACTGCTCAGTTCCTGGGACAAGTAACATCTCTCAGCATCCTGAGGCATCTCATTGTGGTGCCACTCACTGATGGCACTGCTTCACCCACCCTGCAGCCAGAGCAGAGACCTGTACAGTCGCACCATCCTCCTGCTCTCACCCCTTTTCTTACAAATCCACATTCTTTCACCTTGCAAAGGTGAATCCACCTTTTAAACCATATTCCTCCTGCGGTGTCCAGCTCCCCTCTGCCCAGGAGGCCTCCTCACCCCCGCGCTCTGCCCACCTCCCTGCAACATATTTTAAAGACATGAGACCTCCACAGACGTGCATGCAGCATCGTGCACAAAAAAGCACACCCTTGAAAAATCAGCAAAGACACCACAGGCAGAACTAGTAAAGCCATTGGCACAGGGACTGCAGTACCTCTCACTGAAGAGACAACGGGTGCAGAGCAGTGATTTGCTGACTGTCAGTAGGCACTGTGACTACAGAGTGAGGAGATGAGGAGTCATCAGTCAGGCTGAGGTCCTCGTGCCCAACAGCAGTGTGGTCAATGAGGAGGTACCACTTCAGCCTGTCTGGAAGAGGCAGAGCCTTGATTTTTACATCTATTGGCCAAGGCCTAAGGCGCTGCCGGATGAACACCCTGCAGAGATGTTTCAGTGCCTGTGGGGTGTGCTCCAGCTGCTTCACAGAGCAGAACAGACTCCTGATCTTTTCCTTGTGGTACCTGCAGCTGTTAACGTCGACCTCAAAGTCACTGGGCAGCTGGATGGTTTGTGAACTGGCCATCATGAGCTCCAGCAGAGTCTGACCCATTTGGATGACCTCTGTAGAGATACTGCTATCTTTGAGGATACTGACGTCAGAGCAGAGGCAGTCAAAGACAGTCTGAAAGCCCGACCAGCACGAAGGACCGTGGAGGGAGCAGTTGTAGGCAGCACCTGACTCCAGCAGGAAACGCAGCAGTGGGAAGTGACATGTGAAGTTCTGGAGGCAGCGGTAGGTCAAGGACTCGAGGGATGGGCACTCACTGGGGTTGGCACCATGGGCCATGAGCAGCTGCATGACACGAATGCAGAAACTATTCTGCACCTCTGCCACCTCTGTGCTTGCCAAGTCTATGTCACCCAGCAGGAAGATGATGTAGGTGAAGACAGTGTCACCATTTTCAGTGGTAGCCCTGGCATCTGCACCTGGAGGAAGGAACAGAACATAAATAAATGGAGCTGTAAAGAAAGGCAGGACACAATCAAAATGGATTTATGAAAAACACTAAGAGGGGGGACAGGGTGTAGATCCTTTAGTATCACCAGGAGGTATGAAACACAGTACTTAAATGCATCATGCACTCACACAACCCGCTGTGGAACTGACAGCAAGACAGCTGACAGCCACAGTGCTTCTTCCTAGTGGAAAAGTATTTCAAATCAGAGCGCCCCTGGACAGAGTGCTCTTCTGGACTTTACTCTTGCTCAGCTCATAAAGGAGTTGGGATGGCTGCACAAAGAATCGGCAAGCACCAGGCCTAGAGGGGTTCTGAGTGGAGAAGGGACCAGTTGCCCTCACCTCCTTCCAACAGGAGACGGATGCTCTCTGTGATGTCGTCCAGATCCACAACACTGCTGCAATGACAGTGCAACAAGGCGTGCAACAACGCTGTCTTTCCTGCAGTATGAAAAGACAATCAGACGAGACAGTGCTCCACCTGGAAACACTCACCCCCCAGAAGGAAGGAAAAGAATCCATCCCACCAACCCAACTGCTAAACACGAGGAAGACAGCCCTTCTGCTAGCAGGCTCCCAACACTGCTGTGATGGAGCATAGCTGTGGTGGCACAACTGGTGGTGGCCCCAGAAGGCACATGGGCCATGGCAGAGTGGTTTTTAGAGCACACGCCCCCCGCTCCCCCCCTTCTCCCTCATCTTCCATGGGTTGTACAGAGCTGCTTTTAGCCTCCTGCTGCATCTAATACTGACAAGATACTAGGAGACAGCACAGAACACCAGGGAGGTTCTGTAGCCTGCATTAATTTTCAAAGCAGGCAGAATTTGCAGCAGCAAAGTGAAGGAACACAGATCCCATGCCCCGCTCCAGCCCATCTGCTGGAAGCACCCTACAAACCAGTTTTGTCAGCTGCGTTGACATTGGCCCCAAGCTGAAGCAGCCGCTGGAGGCACGGCAGCCTTTCGGGCTCCTCACTGGCCAGATCAAGGGGACTGCTCTCATGGATCTGCACAGGACAAGAGGAAAATCCACAAGTATTAAGGACTATTTATGAGCACCTCTGGAGAATCACTGCTGGGGCTTCGTTGTGGCCAACATCAGAGCATATGATTCATCCTGTCCCCAAAAGCAAGAGTGACAGCCCCTGCCCCAGTGTCACTATGTCTACAGGGAGAGGTTGACCTACTCCAGCTTCCTCCCATCACAGACTCCACTGCAGAGGCAGGTCTGCTAGGCCAAAAGCGGCCTCAGCTTTTGCCACAGCACTGGAACAGTGCAGGCAGCAGTGTGGGAGGCCACTGATGGCAGGTGGCATGCAGCAGGCCCTGGAAGGGGCAGCAGAGAGAGCTGACCCCACAAACTGGTCCTCTGCAGCCCCAAGGAACTGAAGCATGTCCGTGTCCAAGCAGCCAATTCCGTACCCGGTCTCTGCGGTTGATGTCGGCCCCATGGCGTGCCAGGAGCTCCACCATGTCAGGCTGGTTGCGAAGCACTGCAATGTGCAGTGGGGTGTAGTAGGTGACTGGGTCTGAGGACAAAAACTCATGGTCAGAACCGAGGGATTTCCCAGACACAGAACACATCAGCCAGGGTGGGCACTGAGAATAGTTGCCCACAGAAGCAGTCGTTACAGATGCCCCAGGTCCTGCATCTGCAATGGCTTTGCCTCTGTCAAAAGCCCTCACAGATGCAGCTGGCTCCCATTCTCTGGCCATCCCCTAGTCCATTCTTATGGCTGGGTTTAGATAAGGCACATTGAATCTATCAAATCCAGGACTAGGAGCCTGAGGCCAGAGCCGGCAGCACCCCTCCCTTTTTGTCCCAGCTATCTCTGCCTTGCAGGGACAGCTTCTCACCACCCAGCCCCCCTCCCAGCCAGTCCAAGGAGCAGAGTCAAGCACAGCGCCCTTCCCACAGCCATACCTTCAAAGCTGAGGTCTGCACCAAACTCCAGGAGTACTTCTGCAGCCTCGACATGCCCCAGCTCGGTGACCTTCAGCAGGGTATAGCTCACACCTTCCTGGTAGAATGGGGAGTGGGCTTCCCTCTCCAAGACTTGTCTCATTGCTGAGAGCTGGCTTCCATTGCTGCCCAGGCAGGCATGACTGGAAATGAATGAAAATAACCAGTTACTCACCTGGGCAGTGTGTGTCTCCTATAGGCTTGCAAGGGTCAAAGTCGGCAGAGAGAAAAAGCCCAGGTTTCTCATGTTAGCTTGTAAACTATTGGCTATAGGGTTATATAGCAGCACTGGAGTGCAGCTGAAACCCTAGTGAGCTTTTGTTGTGGGTCAGCCAGTTCCTGAGGAGCGCACACAGCCTCCTGTCTGCTCTGCCTCATCCCCCGTTCCCAAAGGACAGAAGGAGAACGGTCCTCAGAAGAAGGCGCTCACTGAGACAGGGCTTGCTCCCGGTGCCAATGCTGCTGAGCTCCAGCCCTCATCAAGCAGCTGTTTATCCCCAGAGCTCTGCTTGTAGCCCGGTCAGTTACCTTTCAAGTGCATTCTGCCTTTCTGCATCCTGTAGTGCCAGCAACGCCAAGATCTCATCCACCAACGGCTGGTACTCGAGAGTGATCCTACGGAAGCCGTGCAGGAAAGGCATCCTGCAGCGCTCTGCTCTGCACGCCAGCCCCGCAGGGCCCTTCCGCATGGCAGAGCCGCCTGCCCACACTCAGGGACCCGCAGGCCGACCCAGGCCTGCTTTCCACGGGCCCGCCGCTCCTCTGAAAGCAAACACGGAGTAGTTGTGCGTTCAAATAAAAACCATCACTTCCCTCGCCCCCAGAATTCCCGACCTCCCCCCCTTCCGGAACCTCGACGCAGCGCCGCCAGAACGCACCGCGCCGCTCCGGAGGCCCCAATCCGTCCCGGCGGAGCGAAGCCCGATGGCAGCGGCACAAAACACCGCCGCGCCTCCCGCACCTCGCGGCCCCGCCGCCGGAAGCGGAAGTCGCCAGCGGCGTCATTCGGCGGGCGGGGCCGGGCGGTGGGCGTGGTTTGTGGGAAAGGGGGCGTGGCCTATATGGGGGCGGGGCTACGGCGCGCGCGGCCGCCAGGGGGCAGCGGGAGAACGGGAGCGGGGCGGGGGCGCGCGCAGCAGGTGCTGGAGGGCGCGAGACGCGCGCGTGCACCCGCGCATATATACATATATATATATATATACACACACACACACACACACACACACATGCACACACATGTACACACATGCACACACATGCATACACGCACACACGCGCGCGCCTCCGGTGTGCACGCGCCCCACGTGCAACTGCGAGATGCGGTGTGCAAGAGGTGCACGCACCCGCAGCTGTTCTCACGTGCGTGATACGTGCCTGCAAGCGGGTGCACGCACGCCAGTGCACACTGACACACCAGTGCACAGATGCTCATCCCGCCCCCTAGCAGTGACAGCCCCGTCCCAGTGCCCTCAATGGCTCTGGTTCTGTCCATGCCATACTGGGTGCGTGCAGGTGTGCAGCACGGCCCTGCAGCCCCATGCACCCCCATCGCCCTCCAGGGAGCACACAAAGGTGCAGGTGCCCTCACGTCCCCAAGGTGCCCCCTGCTGCAGCCATAGGGCTGTGAGTGCCCCCCCCTCCCCGCACTGCACCCGTTGGCTATCAGCTCCCTGGGGATGGGGATTTGGGGACTGTCAGCACCATGCTCACATCCATGGTGTTGCTCCCACCCCCAATCCCTCCGTGTTCCCCAGATCATGGTGCAGGTGGGTGGGCACTGTCACCATCCCCAGCCACGTGGCAACACAAGTCCCTAGTGTGACCCTGCCCTGCCATGTCTCTATCATGTCACTGCTGCAGTTCTGCTGTGTCCCCGCTGTGTCTCTGTTTGTATCCCTGCTTTTTGTCCCTGTTTGTGTCCCTGCTATGTCCCTGCTGTGACCCTGTTATGCCCCAGCCATGCCCCTGCAGTGCCCCCATCATGTCCCATCCGTGTCCCTGCTATGTACCTGCAGTGACCCTTCTGTGCCCCGCCACGTCCCTGTATTATCTCCATCGTGTCCCATCCATGTCCCTGCTGTGTGCCCACCACATCCCTGCTGCATCCCCACCACATCCTCACCACATCCCATTTGGACCCCTGTTGTGTCCTCCTTGTGTCCCCATCACATCCCCGCCGTGCCCCCTCCTCCCCCCTCCGCAGCAGTGCCACAGCCCCCGATCCCCCACAGATGACCCCCCCACCCCCATTCCCGTACCCACAGCCCGGTGCCACCGCACGGTGTTGGTGCCCGGCTGTGCCATTGCTGGCAGCACCCGGCGGGGCGGCGGGGAGGAATGTGAGCTGCCATCCATCAGGGAGACAGAGCAGCGGCGAGCCGAAGAAAGAGGGGCATTTTAGGAGGAAAGCCAGGGAAATTTGATCATTAAGAAATCCTCCTGGCTGTCTGGGGGAATTTAATTAAATTGCTGGAAAGGGCTGCAAGCACATCTGGATCCAATATGTGCAGCTTTGATTTTCTTTTTTTTTTCTTTCTTTCTTTTTTTTTTTTTTTTTTTTTTTTTGTAGTTCACTCTTTTCCCATCTCGCTGCTGAAGGGGGGGGGAGGAATAAAAGGGAAATAGCAGAGCCACGGAGTATTGGTTCATCTGGGACTGGGATTGCTGGCAGGGAAAGAAAGAGAGAGGGAGAAGGAAGGAGTGAAAGAAGGAGGTGGAAAGTGGGGAATGGGGGGTTTGGGGGAGAAACCTTCCTGTGGGGCTGGGGGTGTGCAATGCCACCAAAGGCACTGCAGCCCCTGCCCCTCGAGATGCCCCCCCCCCCTCCCCAGTGTGACACCGCTGCTGGGAGGACACAGTGGAGCATCAATTTGTGCCTCAGTTCATTGCATTCGTTCAGTTTTAAGGTGGGAAAACTGAAGAAGGGAACACGCCAAGGAGCACAGACAGCATCGCAGTGGGGTCGGTGCTGCTCTGCCCCACAGTGTGGGATCGGAGCCCATACACTCAGGGTTAGGTGCAGTGAACGTGCTTGGCTCAGTTTCCATCCAACTCTCTCCTCTGTGCCGGGATCTCCTTTTGCCAGCATCAGTTTTAATCACTTAAAACACATTTTTCAACCAAAAAAAAAAAAAAGAAGAAGAAGAAGAAGAAGTTAAATCCTACAGCTAAAAAGGAAATTGCGTTAATACAGATTGTTTTATTTAAAAAGGAAAAAAAAAAACCAAAAAAAAAAAAAAAGCCCAACCTTGACCCCTACTTCAAAAAAAAGCCATTAGGCTCTCACCCTCTGAAGGGCCGACAGGGCTATGGCTGAAGGCCGCCTGGTTTCTCAATGCTTTACTGTTCCTGTCCTGCTCGTGGAAATGCGTGAGGAGCGGCGGGGAACTGCAGGCACCCCGCAGAAAGGTGTGTAAATCTTTGCGTGTCTAAAGAAACTTTGCCGGGCTGTGAGGATTGGGGAAAAGAAAACGCTTGGCCTCTTTTTTTTTTCTTTTTTTTTTTTCCCCCACTTTCCTTTGGAGCTCTGATCCCCTTTGATCGTTAATATATATATATATATATATATATATGTAAATAAAAAGGTCGTATTTCACCTGGAAAAAAAAATCGGCCGTCAGAGGGCCCGAGGAAGTGTGAACCCGAGGGGGTTTCACTGGTGATTATTCCCTCCGTTTAATTATTTAATGCTGTGGATGGAATGAAAGATGTCGGCCCTGGACAAGCAGATGGGGCGGGTGGGGGGGGAAGGTTGACCATGGGGCTGCCCCCCAGCAGAACCCATTGTCACAATGGTGGTGGGACACCGCGCTCCAGAGCCACGTTTTCCCTCCGGTGGCATCACCTCTGTGCTGGGAAGAGATGGTTTTAGTGGGAGAAAAGTGGGCTGAGAGGATGTGTGACCAAGTGGGGCTATGCACGGAGCCGGTGCCACCATCCCTGCGGTCACACAGCCGAGGGGACGCCGGGGCTGCAGCCTTGCAACGCAACCCCGGGGCCAAACATTGGGGCCAAGAAACGTCAATAGCGGGAGGGGGGCGGGGGTTGGGCACCCTGGGAGCCCCCCCCACACACACAGCGGACTCGCAGATTGCCAAAATCTGCCTTCAGCCGCAATCTGCGGAGCTCCGGGAAGCCGCTGCCTTGTCAGAAAGATCAGATTTGGCAGAGCCGGATTGCATCGAAATGCGCGCCCCTGTCTGCTCGAAGGGAAAGAGCGCAAGGAAAGCTTTCGGCCAATGTTAAAACAGCTCCTCCGGGGGCCGGGATGGGTGGGAAAGGGTCCTGCGAGCTCGGAAATTGCGCGTGGAGCAGATAGAGGTGGTGAGAGGGGGGACGCGGGGTGTGGGATGGGGGGATGCGGGGATCCGAGGAGCGGTGCTCAGCCCCCCGCCGCTGCCCATCGCCCCGCAGCCGGACTCGCCGCCTCCTCCGTCCCTACGTACGCACACATCGACACACACACACCTCTAAATATCGACTTTTTAAAGAGGAAAAACCTCCTTTTTCCCCTGCCCGGTGGCTGGTTTTCATTAGGGAGGTTTCTCTCTCTAACCCCAAGGGAAGCAGCCTATGAGTTCGTAACTGCGGTGCAGGACGTAATTATCTCATTAAGGGGAGAGAGCCAGGCTTCTCCCAGCGGAGCTGACCTCGCTCCGGGGTTGATGGGGGCCCGGAGGGTGGGATGTAGGTGGAGGGGTGGACCCGGAGGGTCACCATTTGGGGTGACCCGTTCGCAGCCCCATTTGGAGTCGGGGAAGTGCAGCCCTCCCCACGGAGCGCAGCCACTTACACTTGTTGAGAGAAGCACTTAAAGCGGGGCTGGAGGGGGGGGATGCGCAGGGGGTGATTTCCCCCCCCCCACCCCGGGGGTCGTTGTACCGGGGGGCGAGGGGCCGCCCCGCTCGGTGTAGGGGCGTTTGTTTGAACAGCTCCAGAGCAAAGAGCAGGGGAAGAAAGTTTGGGCTGGGAGCGTGGTTTTTTCCCCAGACGTCAGCACAAGGCGGAACAGGGGCTGGGGAGGGAGTCGGACTCGCAGGGCAGCCGGGATTTTTATTTTTATTTTTTAATTATTATTATTATTATTATTTTATTATTATTTAGTGGGAATTGGAGAAGGGAAAGGGGCCGGGGAGCGGCCCGGCACCTCGGGGTGGGCTGCGGGCCGGTGGGGGTGGGAGCCATGGACTCGCCGCCAGCCTTCGCCATGGACAAACCGTTCGCCCCCAGCACCGTGCGCGTTCCGGAGCCGCCCGAAAACCCTCAGAGCCGGAAAAACTTCAGCGTGAGCCATCTCCTCGACCTGGAGGAGGTGGCTGCCGGGATGAACGGGGCCCCCCCCGCCGGCCCCCCACACTCCGCCGGCGGTAAGGCCATGCCGGAGCCGTCGGGAGGCAGCAGCGGCAGCGAGGCGGCACCCCAGGACGGTGAGTAGCGACGTCCCGGGACGGGCCCCCCCTCTACCCGCAGTCTCGGGGCCGGGCTGAGCGCGGGGGACAAAGGGGCGCGGGGTCCCCCCGAGGTGGGATGGGGGCTGCCGTGGGGGCATCGACCCCATGGGTCCTGGGGGTGGATCTGGGATATGTGTGGGATCGGAGCCGCCGGAACACCGAAAGCACCCGACGGGCGGGACGGGGGGACGCAGCGCAGTGGGGACGGAGGGACGCGGGTACCGCACCGGCCGCCTTCCCGCCGCCACCGGGACAGGACGTTGCCGAGCTCCCGGTTCGTCCCGGGGCTGCTTGGCCCTCCCGGCGCTCCCCGCCCCGGTTCTCGGGCTCCGAGAGCGGAGGCGGCTCGTTGGGACCGGTGGAAATGAAAGCTGCTGTTCCCCGCCGCTGGCACCGGGACACCGGCACGGAGCTGCCTTTGTCCGGGCGCTCCCCTCGGGGCGGGTAGCAGCCGGGTTGGGAACGGGGAGTGCCCCGGTGCTCCGAGTTACGCTGCGTTTGGTCCCGGCACATTTAGAAAGGGACAAACCCGCTTCACCCGGCTGCATCCCGGCTCCGGAGCGAGAAGGTTGGCCCCAGCCCTGCGGCAAAGCCCCGCTCCGGGGGCACCTGGAGGCTCCCAAGAGCTCCCTCGGGTTGTAGGGTGGTGGGAGGGAGGAGGCGGTGAAGGTGCAGACCCACTGCCTACCCCCAGCTCGGACCCGGGACCCCCAAACCTGCCCCGGACTGGGATTTGGGCTCCATCTCTGGGGCGCTGCTGGCCGTGCCGTGAGCCTGACCCGGTGTATAGGGATGCTGCAGCCCTGGAGCTGTGGTAAGGGGCTCCCAGGAGAAGTAGGGGGATCCTTGTGTCCCCTCCAGCAGCTGCCATGTTGTGTTTGGGTCAGAAGCATCCTTTTCCCAACCACATCTTATTCTCAGCACAACCAGAACCCCAACTCTGCCCTCTGCTTGGGATACTGATGGCTGGGTGCCGATTTCAGGGCTGGCAGCTGAGATTTTTGGTGTTGTTTCCCATCCTTCCTCCCCTTCCCTTGGGTTTTGTTTGCACTTCCCGCATCGCCTTTAGGACCGTGGGGCTGTGAATGGGACTGTACAATTGGGGGGGGGGGGGGGGGGGGCTGCATGCAGCACAGTATAGTCCAGCTTTTGGAAATCTGACAGATCCTTCCAAGGCCATTTTTTACCCCGAAAAGCCCATTCCTCATGGGGCAGGGGGGGCATCACTGGACGAGGGGGATATTTCCCTCTGGCACCTGTTTCTGTGAAGTTACGGGGATGAAGACACTGTGAGCATCTGGGATGCACCAACAACACAATCAGGAGTGGAAGCATTTCTTGTGACCCCAGATGGAGATACCTGAGCGGTGGGAGCTGCAAGCAGCCTGCAGGAGGATGAATGAGGAAATGGAGCAAGAAAACCCATGTTGGTGCAAACCTCAGGTTGTTGGATCCACTGCCCAGTGTCTGGGATGCAGTTTCCTAAACCAAGACAAGGATCGTAAATACCACACAGCATTTGCATCTGCGACCCTCCTGGCATCAGTGTGATGACAACAGAGGAGTGTAACATTCTCTGTTATGGGCATCCTCAAGTGAAGGCATTTTCCCTCATCTTCCTCTCCACCATCACATCTTTTTCCCCTCTCGGATGCAGGCCGAGAGCTGCACTGCTCAGCAGAGGAGGGAATGCCAAAGGGGCAGTGAGGCTCATCCTTGTCCCCATCCTTGTCCCCATCCTCATCCTCATCCTCATCCTCATCCTCATCCTCATCCTCATCCTCATCCTCATCCTCATCATCCCCCGGAGTGGTGCAGCCTCCCATCAAACTCTTCCACACAACTTCTGAGGTCTTGAAAGCTTGTTCACCTCCTTTCATTAGACTAACAAATAATGTGTAACGTGAAACATCTGTTAACAACAGCCCTTAATGTTCTCAAGATGATAAAGCAGGAGGGTAATTTTAGCCAGCGGGCCTTGACTGATGGCTTTTCAAACAATGAACTTGCTTTTGGTGCTGCCTGGGGGTGGGAGTGGAGCTGGGCACTGTCTCAGATGGGTGCACTGGGGCTGTGCTGTTTTGGTTGCTCCCATAAGGGATGGGAGTGGGCAATGGGATGGAGTGAGGGGACAGCCCTGGGCAGAGTGGCTCATTCCCCATCACCATCATTCCATCACCTGAGTGCAGAGGGGAGAAATCCCCCTTGGTCCTCCTGTGCAGTGAGAGGAGATGGTGCACCCGAGGGGATGATGTCATGGTGAATTGGTTCTAATGTCATGAATGAGGGCAGGTGAGAAGGTAGAAGTGAAGTAAGGACCTGATGAAAGTGGAATGTGGCAAGGTTTTTTTTCGGAGGTCAGGGCTGGGAGGTTGCCTCCAGCAGCCCACTGGAACTCTTTTCTGCTGGGCTTTACCAGCCTTCCTAAATGCTGCCTGTGTAGTCCCAATGTGGGGACACCTCAGCTGTGCCCACCAGACGATGCTGATGCCCTGAAAGGGCATGAAATGGGGCTGCCAGCACCTCCATTTCATCCCGAGAGCTGAGAAGAGGCTGTCAGGCAGCAAGGCTAGGCTGTGGGATTTACATCACCCACAGTCCCGTGCTGCTCCCCAAAACAGCATCGTCTGCAAGAGCCCATCTGCATTGACCACACGTGGCAGAGCCAGGCAGGGTGGCAGTGAAGGGGGGGGCTGAGGAATAAGAGCTCCTCGGTCCTTGTATGGCCATGCTGGGCGGCACACAGATCTGGGACAGGAGCAAGCCTTGCATGGCCGTGATGCCCACAGATGGAATGTCACCATCGCTGTCCCCATTGCCTGCTTGGGGACATTGCCCACACCGTGCAGGGATGGATGCACACCCCGGGACAGCTCACCTCTGTGCAGGGGGATGCTGTCTGTGCCCAGTGCCCAAGCCCAGCGCTCACCCAATGGAGCAGCACCCATCGTGGATATTGATTGGTTAATTGATCATTGATGAACACCCTGCAATTAATCCAGGCGGGCTCTGCTGTCAGGGATCTCCCGCCCCATTTGTTTGCACTTAGTGTGGGGCTGGCGACATGTGAGGGGCTGGGAGCCTGACGTGTCCCAGTGCACTGACTGATGAGTTCCAGCCGCTCCGGGGATCCGAGTGCATCCCTGTCAAAGAAATGAAGGGCTCCAGGGAAGGACCCACCTTAACCCTGACCCCCCAGTATGAGTCATAGGCCCTACAGTGAGGCTTCCCCTCCCCAAATGGGGACCATCCACCATTGTCACCCCATACTGCTGCCATGGGACCTGCTGCCCTATGGGTGGGCTGGGGCTGGTGCCCAGGTGTCCATGGAAAACCACAGACAGGCAAGAACGATGCTTTTCCAATGGGACAAGCAGGGCAAGAGGCTGAGGTTGGGCTGATTTAGGTCAGAGCCTGTAGAAAGAACCCAGAAACAGCACAAACGGCTGCCAGGTGTGGGCAAAGAGGGATTCCATGTCTGAATGGGGTTTCTGTCAGGGGAACACCCCAGCACCAACCTTCCTCCATCTTCCTCTGACCCCAAGAGATGCCATGGGCTCACTGTTGCACTCCTCCCTACATGGCAGGGGATGCTCCATGCATTCAGGCTCTAGCAGACCAGCAACACCTGGGCTCTAATTTGGGTCAATTTGCACACCGATTGGCTGAATACCCCCATAGAGGTTGCAGGACATCCCCTGCAGCATGTGTGGAGGGAGAAAAATCCTAAACCAAGTGCCTGTCTCAGCCAGGAAAGAACCATTACCCTCCCTCCCTCCCCCCCCAGTTCTCAGTGCAGTGATTTTTCTCTCCCTGGAACAGCGATGCTCATAGGAACGGGGTTGAAAACCTCTTGTGGTGCTGTGGAGGGGATGGGGGTGCAGTGGGGATGTGGGGGTTTGCCCCGCTCCATCAGGAGCTCCTGCAGCTCCATGGGCACGGGACACATCGCTGCCCCCCAGCTGTTGTGTCTGCTGGGATCGGGAACAGCTCAGGGCGAGACTATTTCCCCTCTCCTTTTGGGCTGTTATTTCAGGGAACGGGGCTGATTCACGGGAAAAATATGAAATTTCGACTCCGCGTGGCCAAGATGGGCGAATTTCAACGAATCAGCATTTTAAGAGAGCCTGGGCGTGTGTCTGTAGCTGGGAGGCTGATGAAATGATTTAGGGCTTTGAGGCTGCCTCGTTAGGAACCCTTCCTCCCTCCCAGGGAGCGGGGCTGTCACCCCCCTCCCCAGCGCCGCTTTCCTCCGGCAGTGGGCAATTTCTCCACCCCCTCCCCCACCCCCATGTTGGGGCTGGGAAGTGATGGAGCTGAAGGGATGGGGCTGAGGGCAGGATGGGGCCAGCTGCTTTACTGTGGTGAAGTCCCCTGGTTGGCATCGGGTCCCCATCTGCAGCTGGAAGAATTTATCCTAGGAGGGGGAGCGGGGCTGGGATAGCATCACTGTGCTGTGGGGAAGCCCAGAGCATCCTTTAAAATGAGACAGGAGGGGTCAGGGAATGGGGATGGGAATGGATGTGGGTTTGTCATGGATCTCTTTGGTACAGGGCACTAGTGGGCAAGGGTCCCCTGCATGGGGTCAGCACTGTCTGGGGAGAATAGGAATAGGAAACCCCATAGGAACGGTCTGAGTGGGGCTTCCAAGGCCATTTCCAGTGCCCACAGAAGACGGACACCCCCAAATTTTGGAGATACTTTTATAAAGCCCCCGCCCTTGGTGCGTTCCCTTCATTACCCCACTCAGAAACCTTCCCTTCTCTGCACCCCCTTCTGGCCCAAGGGATCACCCAGTGTAAAGACTTCTGAGGAGCACTGGGGAGACACCTGGAACCCTGGGGGCGGAAAGGGGGCAGTAAGGATCAAACCCTCCTGAGCTGCGTGGGGGAAAATGAAGATGATGTGTTTGGGAACAGGGGTGGAGGGGTGGAGGTTGGGGCTTCAGAGGGCGCGTTGCCCCATCCCAGACTGGGGACACCTCTGGGGACAGGAGGATGACGGAGCGCAGCCCCCACCCTGCAGCCCTTCTCTGGGTGATGCACGGCACCGGGCGGCTGCTAATTGAGCCAGAGGCCTAACGAGGTGCCCCCCGTGCCGTGGGGAGAAGCCGTGGAGCTCCGCAGCCTTCAGAAAGCGGCAGCGGCAGCCGCCATCCCCCTCCCCTTCCCTCCTCTTCCCCCTTTGGAGCGGGTATAATAAAGCAGCTTTTCAGCTGCGGCTGCAGTGATAGATCAGGAAGAATTGTATGAGTCTATTAAAGTCTGTGCGTCTCCGAATGGAGACTGCGGCTAAGCCAGGCGCCAGGCGCTCGCATTGAACCAGATGTGCTCAGGCGCCGTCCTTTCCAGCCACTGCAGCTGAGAGGCTGCCGCCTTCACACGCGAGGAAACTGGCGTGCACATGGCAGGGGAGCGGGGGAGCACATGGCAGGAGGGGTGCGGGGGGGGGAGGGAGGGGGGCACGGCCCTCCTGGCACGGCTATGGGGCTGGGGAGGGGATGTAGGAAGGTGGAGAGAGGGCATTGCTGCAAGGGTTGTGCCTCCCCGGGGCATGGTGGTGTCCGGGGGGGGGCGTTGAATTGCACTCAAAAGCGTAGAGTGTTGATGGTGAAGGGAGAGTTGCATTGCGTACCAGCTGGTTATGGATGGGAGGGAGGGGGTTGCATTGTGCCCAGAGCTGTACGGGACATTGCAGTGTTCAGGGAGTGTTGCATTGCACCTGGAGCTGTGCATAGTGTTGCTGGGGGGGGTTGCATTGCACACAAGCTGTGCAGGGTGTTGCAATGTTGGGGGGGAGTCGCATTGCACACAAGCTGTGCAGGACATTGCATTGTTAAGATGGGGGGGGGGGGGGGGATGTTGTGTTGCACCGTGAGCTGTGAAGAACATTGATGGGGAGGTTGTGTTGCACTCTGAGCCATGCAGGGGGACTGTGTTGCCCCCCAGGAGATACAGAGCATTGCAGGGCTGGGTTGGGCAGCCTGAGCTGTGCAGGACACTGTGACAGGGACAGCGATGTGGCAGTGCGGCCCCTCTGAGCAGGGAATGAATGGGGTGGGTCCTGCTGCACCCCGGTGCACATGGATCAGCGTGGCTGCATGGCCTTTGCTGTGGGACACCCATTCCCCTCCATTTTCAGTTTGGTAGCCACGTGTCTGTGATTTGGGGGTTGTAAAGACCTCAGGGGAAATTTTAAATGAAGGGAAAAAAATAACAGCCCCCCCCCTTTCCCCCCCCCCCCCCCCCCCCAAAAAAAAAAAACCAACCCCCTTTTTTTGTTTAAATTCAAAGAGACTGAAGTGTTTCTATTAGTATTAGAGGTTTATAAAACCTGAAACAAATGTCAGAACAGAACCACCAGGCACCATCCCCTTCGTGCTTCAACCCCAGCAAGTTGTGTGTCACAGTTTTCCATGGCTGTTCTGTATCGTGACATCATGCAGTCAGATCCCTATCGTGACAGGTCATGCAGGTCTGTCAAAGCCTTTGGGGAGGGCACGTTGTGTTTTATGGGATTTGTGAGTGAGCACATAGAGGTGGCTGAGCTGTGCCCTGCACCAATGCCAGCGTGACCACACTGCACTTCTGGGTGGGTTTGGGGGGTCTGAGTGTGGCAGGGAGACAGGAGGGATGGCAGTAGTGTGATGAATAGAGGAGTCTCAGCTCTGAGGTGCTGTGTGTGAGCAGGACCCCAACGTAGCCCCCACTCATCCCCCAGCATCATCCCACCTGCATCCAGTGGGGCTGCGTGTTAAACCCGCAAACAGTTAAATGGGTTTGGTCTGGGGGAAAGCAAAAGAAAAAAAGAAAAAAGTAGAAAAGATACGAGCCACTTATTAAAATGAATGTTTTACAATAAATTTGGCGAGGGGCCACCGACCTCAAATGAAAACCAGACCGAAGGACGGCAACGCTGCTCGCTGGAGAGGGTTTGTGAGATGAGTGTGTGTGTGCCCGTGGGGTGCTCCTCAGAGTGGGGCTCACAGCCACCATCGCACCACCCCAATGTGCTGGTGACCCCATCTCGGGATGCTCCAGTGGTGGCCGTGGGCTGGAGGACGGGTTTGGGGCAGGTGCTTGGTGTTGGAATGGGGCTTGGTGGCATCTCCTCCTGGAAAATGCCCATTTTGGCTTCAAAAAGGTAAAGACGGGAGGAGTGGGTGCCAGGGTCTGGTCCCGGTGCCCCCAGCTGCCTGAGGGAGTGTCCATGGGGCTGTCCTCTGGTCCCCATATGCTCTCTTCCTTCGATATTGGCAATGACTCCGATGCAATTAGGGCTGCGCTCTAACCTGGAGGGCTGGTGTTGGGTTTCAGTGCCAGATGCCATCAGGGCGGCCTCACTATGGGCTTTTGCTTATTAAATTTCAAGAAATCACCTTTTTTTTTTTTTTTTTTTTTTTTTTTTTTTTTTTTTTT
>JAPSGF010000020.1:4757200-4787417 GCA_035772895.1 Perdix hodgsoniae | reverse complement strand
AGGGAAAAGCACTTTGCAGTCAGAGCTGAGCTTTCAGCAGAGCTTTGCTATTGAAGGATGGTGAGGTCTGTCCCAGCATCGCTCATCCCAGCATCACCCATCCCAGCACCATCCATCCCCAATTCCCATCCCACTGCAGCTCTGGCGCTGTCCCAGCCCTGTCCATTCCTGCAGCCCCACTTCCTCCATCCGCAGGACCTGAGCAGAGCATTTCCTCGTGCACTGCTCACACATCTGTTAGCTATCATGGTGCTGCCAGGCTCTGCGCTCAGCTATTTCAATGCGCGACACCAACGGTGCTGGGAAGCAGCAAGGCTGCAGCTTGGGTGGGTGCCTCTGTGTGTTCACAGTGCTCTTGTGGGCCCCCAAAGCCTCATGTGATTCTGCAGCTGATGGCTCCAGGAGGGGACATGGCACACGCAGCACTGAGCCCGAGGGATGCACACTGTGGGTGCCTTGGGTTGGTGCCACTCTGCATCCCTGCAGCCACATGGGATGGGGTTTTCTCTCCATGGTGGGCTTGTTCTCGTGAAGAGTAAGCAAGATCAGGCCCTTAGTCTTGGGAAGACCCAATGAGCTCCATTCTGGTCCCCAAACGCTGGTGACCCACATGATTCCACCGTGCTTCTTGCACTGAAGACAGGCTGTGCCAAAAAGCAGCTTGGTGCTAGCAGAAGACTCCAAGCACAGCCCTGCAGGAAAGCAGAATAATACCCAGGACACCCCCCCCAGTTCATTTGGGCACTTGGGCCACAATGGGTGCCCACAACATCCCCAGCAATGGAGGATGCTCGCGGAGCACCTCTGTGCAGGATGCTGTCCAAACCCATCCATCTGCAGTGCTGGGTGGTTGCTGGCTGGTGCAGCAGCAGCCCCATGACCATAAAGCAGCCAGCTGCTGCTTGTCAGTGAGTGGAGCTAAGACCCTCCCGGGACAGCCTTGGCCTCTTTTTTGGTACGGGCTTTTTGCTGCTCCTTTATAACAGAGACACTTTTCCCCCAGCAAAACTGGCAGCCTGTAAAAACGTGTCAGCGTTTCAGTTTTTTCACAATTAATGAGGTGAAACATCCTCGGAAACATTTCGCTGTAATGTTTCTCCGGTAGCTGAGACTTACCCCTCTCTTAAATTTTTAACGTCCGCCACTTGATCCGAGAAAGTTTCCTTCGGACTCAGCACATTTGGACCCCCCGGTCTCTCCTGCTCCCATTGAGCTTCTGGATTTATGGGATACAGGGACCTGGGCTGGGCTGGAGGGGCAGGGAGTGGCCGTGGGATGGGATGGGGCAGCAGGAGAGCCCCAAGGAGGTTGGCAGCCCCAAGGAGGTTGGCAGCCCCAGAGCCCCATCCCCATGGCCTTCGGGTGCTCCTAAGATGGGTTTGGATGATGCAGGAAAGGATCCTGAGCAAAGAGTGCTTCTCACCTTCCTTGGGCTTTTGGAGGTGATTTGGGGATATCAGCACCAGCAGTGGGGTGGGTGGTTCCCATCTTTGCTCCTGCGGTCGTCTCTGTGCCCCACTACAGAGGACAAAGCCCATCCCTGCTGTGTCTCCATCCTGTGCCACGCTCATAGCCAAGCGCAAAGCCAACGCAATGTGCCCGCACCTTCATCCTGTAAGCTGTGGGAAAAAGGGATCTGAAGCACGGGGAACCCCTGGGAGGTGGAAATTCCCAGGGCAGAGAGCTCTGCTCAACCCCATCACGACCTCGAGGGCAGCGCTTCCTCCTGATGGCCGCAAGGAACCGGTTAACGGAGCACATGGAGCTCGCTGGACGTCATCGCTGGAGCACGCCTCGCTTCCCTGGAGTATATAAAGGGATGAAGGGAGTCCACATGTTTACCGAGAGAGACCATGGGAGAAACGAAAGACATTGTTTTTCCAAAGGATTTCTTGGCTGTAAAAGTCCTCCACCACCCTGCGGCTTCCCTGATGAAGGCCCAGCGTTAATTTGTTAAATCCACATCAAGTGCCCGGAGAACCAGTTGTTTATTTTTGCTAATTCAGCCGGCCGAGATCAAATTGGGGTTTTATTTGTTAAGGATAAACCTTAATTAATAAAAGCTATTTATTTGGTTAGAGCCGGCTGCAGCCTGAGGGTCAGATATGCCATGATCATTATTTCAAGTAAAACAAACCCAAAACGTCTCTCAACAGTTTGAAAAACGTAGAAACTTAGAGGGCTGAATTTATTTGTCTTAGGAAGAATTTACAGCTAATTCCCTCCAGGCTATTTCAACCCTTAAATTATACCCGAGAAGAAGAAAGAAGGGGAAAAAAAAAAAAAAAGAAAAAAAAAGCCAACACAAAAATGCCATTCCAGGAGGAGCAGGAAAGTAAATGGTACTGCAGATTGGATCATCTGGGTGGGGGGGTTGGAATTTCAGGCTTAAAGGTCTTTGGCAAACAAATGGAACGTGCGAAATAATGCAGCGGCAAAAAGCTGCATCCTGTGTGGGGCTCTCAGGGTTGGCGATGGGAAATGGAAGATGTGAGCATCCCAGCGAGGCGGGGACGGCATCACTGGGTGCTTGCTGGTGGAGGTTGGAAGTCAAAGCAGAGCTGGGGTGGAAATCCGGCACCAGTAACTGTGCTGCAGTGCACATCACCCGCTTACAGCCCTCACTGGTGGCTGGTTTGCGGCTCCTGACGCATCATTCCTATGGAAAACACAGGGAAGGAGGGCAAGAGCTGGAAAAGTGAGCTTGCTCCATGCTCAGCTAAATCAACACACCCTGACCCAGCAGCACTGGGGCCATTGGTTTTGCAAATGGTGCATGACCATGCGCTCCCTGCTCTCCTCTGCAGGTCTGTTCTCTGTGGTCCTGGTGTCCTGGGGGCTGGAACCATGGGACACGTCTCCCACCAGGAGCCGTGGAGCAGCTGAGCCCCCTTCATCCTTCCATCCCCGATGTCATCCTTCATTATTCAGTAACGTTATCCCTCCGTTTCCCCCCTTCCCCTGCATTTTTTTTTTCCCCTTTGGCGGAAATTGTAATCAGTGGAAAGTAAATACACCAAAGGGAAAGCAGGGGTTGCTGAGACGTCCCCTCTGACCTCTGCTTGGACAATCAAGCCAATGCCTCCACCACACTGCCATCAACCCTCCCCAAATTATAGCTGACAAATGCAAGGGTTTGGCTCTCACCAAAATCTCCCCCCAGCCACCTCAAGTAATGTTTCTGGGGGGCAAAAATGACATGTTGTTGAGCTGTTATTGACTTTGGGCAATTACGGCTCTTATTCTTGAGGTGCAGAAACGTTATTCCCCCATGGAGGTTATGGTGAATTCGGTTGTGGTGAATTTTGCTCCCCTGGTGAGTGCTGCAGGGCGGTTTGTGATGTTCATCTCTGTAAATCTGCCCTGGTTTATGAAGGTATTCTTTATAGAAGTGATGACTGCCACCAGTGAGGGCAGCATTTATCTGGTCCTGCGGTCCCATGGCTGGGAAGGGCTTTGTGGTGGGGTTAATGGGGACAAGAAGCGCATTCATCACTGAGCCTCATCTCCAAGCGCAGCAGACAACATGGGCATTTAAGGAGAGGAGATTTAAGTAATCCTGTTTTATTTCAGCTGATTTAGGGCAAGCAAAAGAAGCCATCACTTATGGAAAAGTCATAAAGTCATAGGGTCATTCGGGTTGGAAAAGCCCTCGCAGATCCCCACACCCAACCCACCCCCCCATGCCCACTGACACGTCCCTCAGTGCCACATCTCCACTGGAACACCCCCATGGACGGTGACCCCCAGCCCCTGGTCAGTCTGTGCCACTGCATCACCACTCTGTCTGGGCACAATTTTCCCCTACGATCCAATCTGAGCTTGAGATCCGACAGCCAGAATTTATAGCAGGATGAAAATCAAATGGGGTTAATCAATTTTATTTATACATTTCATCGGATTCTGTTGAGGGCCGTTGGCTTCCAACCCCAAGTTTTGACCCAAGCTTTGGTCCCTCACACCGCTCCATCCTGCTGATGGCATCCAGCTCAGTCCCAGCCCTGGGAAGCTCTGGATCAACCACGGCTGGACTCCGTGTATTTTAATCCAGCGGCTCGTTCGCTCGCTGAGGGAAAACAGGACCAAAAAAGGAGTTTAACTAAAAGGGGCAACTGGAAAGCGGAGACTGGCAGAGCATTTGGAGCAGCAGAAACGAGAGCTGGAGGGAATCTGGGGAATTTTATTTGTGAGCCTTTACGTGGGCTGTGGCAAAGAGCAGCCTGCATTCTCCTGGCTGGGAGAGAGGCCCCCAACCCGTGTGTATCTCAGGCACCAGCCCTGGTGTCCTCACCCTACCGAGAAGATCGTGTCCCATCCATGGCTGCATGGGCCATTGCCGGCACAAAGAGACCGGAGGGTCTCTTGAGAACCTGATGGCAGAGGTTTTGTGGTGATTCAGAGTTACAGGCCAAGATGATCTCGAAACTTCTAATTTCTTCCTGCTTGGTATTGCCTCGAAACAGGAGAGTTAATAATCTCTTCCAGCAGATTTCGTTTCTTGCTCAAGAATCATCCCCAAATGCTGCACATCTATTTAATAACTACCAAGATAGTTTATTAGCAAGTATTTATTTCCTCTGCACACTCAGGGAGCAGTAATTCCTGCCATCACGGCCTCTGCACTGATACAGAACAGAAAACCCCAATATAACCCTGCTATGAATCAGAGCAGTGCCATAAAACTATTAACATCTCAAATAATTCCAAAATACTTTCCCACCAGTAGGTACAGATTGGATCCAGATGCCTTATTAACGGAAAAAATAATTACCCAGTACCTCCACGAGAAATACCAACAGCAAGATGTCTTTCCCATGAAGGCAGGGATTGGGTATCAGTTTTTCTTTCTCATAAGTTTGCCTAAACTTGATGACCTTAGCAACAAAAAATCAGATTTATCTCAGCCTGGCGGAAAGCCCAAGGTTGATATGGTGAAACCAAGCTATGCCCTCCATTTGGTGCTTCCATGGGCAAGCAAAGGCAGAAATAAGCATGGAGGAAGCTGAGCTCCAAGAGCTGTGGTTGTGTTTGCTACTGATGTGTGGATGAGGTTCGGTGGTTCCACGTGCTGCAGCTTCACAGGTTGATGGGGATGGGAGATCTCTGAGATGTTTTATGGTTGAATTTGTTGCTGTCCATGAAGACTGAATCTTTAGGAGGGTAAGTTCTGTGGAGCCTCATGGGACTTTTGCTGTGATTTCCCCCAGGTGAGAGCCTGAGCCCGAGCCGTGGAGTGGCCAAGAGGAAGAAGAAGCAGAGGAGGAACCGCACCACGTTCAACAGCAGCCAACTGCAGGCTCTGGAGAGGGTCTTTGAGCGGACACATTACCCTGACGCCTTTGTGCGGGAGGAGCTGGCCAGGAGAGTGAACCTCAGCGAGGCGAGAGTCCAGGTGGGATAGACCTCTCCACCTCCATCCCCACACAGCACCAGGGTCTGGGTGGTGGGAAAGACAACGGGGACATCACCGCTCAACCCAGGCCTTGTTAACACTTCCTCTTCCCCACTCAGGTTTGGTTTCAGAACCGGAGGGCCAAGTTTCGCCGTAACGAGAGGGCGATGTTGGCCAACAGATCGGCGTCGCTCCTCAAGTCCTACAGCCAGGAGGCTGCCATCGAACAGCCCATGGCACCGCGGCCCACCGCGCTCAGCCCTGAGTACCTCTCGTGGAGCAGCTCCTCCCCATACAGGTGGGTGCAGGACGTGGGACCATCCCCATCTCCCCGGGAGCCCTGTGCTGCTGACGGGGACACGAGGAGCTTTGCAGGGCTAAAGGAGTGAGAGGTGGGATGTCACTGGGGGCTACCTTGGGAACTCTTGCCAGCCCCCACCAAGCATTTTCTGGATGGGAGGAGGCCTGGTCCTCATGAGGGACCCTCTTGGCCTGTACTGACCCTTCCCATATCCTAACCCAGGAGGGGGAACAGGACCCTTCAGTTCCCAGCTCTCCAAAAGCGGAGGGCATGGCTTTCTGGCACATACTTTCAGGGGTTCCCACATGCCTACAGCCACATAAAAATGCTACAGAGCTATTGTGGGAGATGTCCAAGAGGGAGCCGCCAACGCAGCCTGGGAAGGCAGCAGGATGTGTGGGCTCCCCACGGGCTGTGCCTCACCCCGCTCCGCTCCCCCCGCAGCACTGTGCCGTCCTACAGCTCCAGCGGGACCGCGACGCCCACCCAAGGGGTGAACATGGCCAACAGCATTGCCAGCCTGCGTCTCAAAGCCAAAGAGTTCAGCCTGCATCAGAACCAGGTGCCGACTGTGAACTGACGGGGGAAAATCCCCATGGCCTCATCCAGGACTCGAAGTGGGGATCCTGTACTGATCGGCACCAACCCGCTGCCCGCCCCACGCACTGCTCGTCTGATGTCCCAGCACCTCTCCTCTCCTCTTCCCTCTTGAAGGTAGCGTCAAGTCCCAGCCTGAAGTGGCACATCGCTATAGCCACATATGGAGCAAACTTGGTTAGAAACTTGCTTTTCTGCACACCCTTATAATAAAGGCTATATATACACACACATACCCCCCACGCGCTCTTCGAGGACAAACAGACTTACCAAGCGAACAAGAATTTGCTTCCAAACATGGAAGGATCTTGGACTTTTGGATTTGACCAATTTGGGTATCTTGCCTGGAGAGCCAAAGAGTTATTGGGTCTTCTCCTCCCACAGGGACGGCATGCAGCGCTGGGACGATCGCGATGCTGCATGATGCCAATTTTTTGATCCCCCTCCTTTATGCTGGGCCTTCACCTCCTCATGCACTGCCAGCCACGGGGCTCAATGGGACCATTGCAAGCCAACAGCTGGGTCCTGGTGCCGTAAACTAGGGGGGATCACATCGCTGCGCCCCATCCAGGCACCACTACCCCACATCTGCGGGTTTGCCAGCAGTTCTGCAGAGTCCCAGGTCATTGAACCAGCCCAGGGAAAGAGAAAATTGGAAAAAGCTGTTGGTTTCAGCTGAGTAGGCGGCTCCCAGTGCTTTGTGCCAAGGGCAGAGCAGGCTTCGTCTTCCGGAGGCACAGCATCCCCAGCGGCCGCTCTGCAGATGGGCCACAGAGTGCAGGGCTGGAGGCTCCATGGGGTGTTTTCTGTGTTTCTGAATAAAGGAAACTGTATTCCCCACCACACCACACAGCCCAGTGAGGGGGCCCTCGGTTACAGGGTGGGCAGAAAACTTCCAACGCAGCACTGCAGCAATGTGGGATGAGCCGGCGCTGGGGCAATAGGGGAATGACTCCATGGACAAACCCAATGGAGGGCTCCTCCCGCACCCTCTGCAAGGAGCAGCAGCCAAGCAGACAACCAAACCTCTTCTAGGAGGGCTTTGTCCAGCCATCATGGTGGGGCCAATAACAAGTGAATGTAGTGTTGGACCCAAGGATGGCCACAACAGCCATCGAGATCAACACCCATCAGTATGCGATGCCAGGCCAGAAGCACCCAAACCACTTTGTATACACACCCAAGAGCCCCCACATCCTGCCCGCAGGAGCTTCCTCTCCCTTTCCTACCAAGGAAAGCCACATCTGGTCCTTGATGGCCATGGTGTCCCCTGCATGTGCCAGGTGGGGAGGGCAGAGCTCCTCAGAGTGCTGCAGTGAGACTTCATGGGGATCCCACAGTGCTGAGCCCATGTGGGCAGAGGAGCCCCTGCAGAGCAAACCCCCCACCCCAAGGAACAGCACTGGGCCAGGGGGTCCCATTCCCATGGAAAGCACAGGGCTCTTCTTTTTTTTTTCGGTTATACAAGATGAAACCACAGGGATATAAATGTCGCTGCCTCTTTGAGAGCATTAATGAAAATAAACCCATTTAATAGTTTGCAGATGCCGTTTCTGTAAACCTAAAAAAAGCAGGGAATAAATATTTCTTCACTAAATATCTATATGTATATATATATTTGAAAACATGCGTTCCTAATCTTCGGGCCCCTCCCTCGCCACGCTCTTGGCAGCTTAAGGCGGAGCATCACTCAGCATCACAGCCTCACCAAGAGGGATATCAGGGATCGTGGTCATGTCATCTGAGCTCTCTCCCTTTTCTATTTGTACATTTCAATGGCTTGTAACAAGATCCACGGTCGATTTTTGATTTTTTTATTTTTTTTTTTTGCATGACTGTATTTTTTGGAAAATTTTTGTAAAGTTTTTTGGGTTTTTTTTTTTTTTGTAAAAACAACTCTTGTGAAATAATGAAGGAATAAATATTTTACTGAGTAGAGATGTGTCTGTGCGTGCAGAGCGGTGTTCACATCATTGGGGAGGGGGGGGTAACATTGGGGTCCCACTGGGGCCGGGAAATTTGGTCTCACATCCCAGTCCTACTGCTGGGCACAGGGGCTGGAAGCACTGATCCCCCACAGCCAGGAGATCCCCCAAAGCAGCACTGGGCATCCATGCTGTCAGAGCAACAAGTCTCCAGCAGTGTGGCAGTGGGCAGAGGAGGGAGGGGGCCAGGGGCAGAGCCCCTCCCTGCTAATTTATCAGATCCCATCCTGCAGCACAGATATGGGTGAAAGCCTTTGAGCACTCAGTAGTGCTCAACAGACATCATGGGCAAACATCTGCTGCAGAAGTCCTGCTGGGATGTGCAATCATCTGCAGTCACAGCAGAGACCAGCATGTGGCCCAGCCTCGAGAACCAGACAAGAAATACAGAAAGGAGATGTAGACATGCTCAGAGGAGGTGGTGTCTCGTGGCACACTGCTCTCAGTGCATGGATTTGTGATGGCTGAGCACCACCAGTGCCAGGAGCTCACATCAGCATCAAGTGCAGCTCTTCCAGGCTCCATCTTGTGCACAGAGGTGGGCAGCACCACAGTGAATCAGGTTCTGCAGCCTGCTAGCTAATACGGACCAGAAGGGCAGGAGCATGGGAGTGAGCCACATAAGGAATGAGCTGCAGGATCTGAGCTACAAAGTGGCAGGAAAAATGCAAGAGGTGCACATGGAAACTGCTCAATGCACCTGGCTGCTACTGCACAGGAACATCAGGCTCACAGAGACCAAAATGAGAAACGAGTGTTAGGAGTGCCCAGGAAAAGGTTAGAAAACAAAGCAGAAAGTGTCCTCACAGCTGTCATAGAAAGCCACAGCACAACTATGGCCTGAAATCCATCACC
Organism: Perdix hodgsoniae; assembly: GCA_035772895.1. NCBI lineage: Eukaryota > Metazoa > Chordata > Aves > Galliformes > Phasianidae > Perdix > Perdix hodgsoniae. The sequence continues at coordinate 4,778,287 of JAPSGF010000020.1, read as the reverse complement.
TCAAGATGTTGCAGAGATCAAAGGTATGAAATGGATTTGGAGATGGTCAAGAAGTTCATGGTGGGTAGGTCTGTGGCAGCAAAACACGGCCCAGATCCAGCTGCAGAAGACCCTTTGAGGTGGAGATCTTACAGGTCCCAGGGCAGATTCTCCGTTGACTCATGACTATTTGCTGCTGGAAATATGTCATTTATTTCTTACCCGTGCCATCCCAGCTTCACTTCAGCTCCTGTTAGAGCAGGAGGTCCCAACCCACGGTCTGAGGGCTCCTGGGAGACAGGAGCAGGGAGAGCCTCCGCCCATCTCCCTGCAATGAGACACCCAGGGTCAGAGCTGAACAGGGCTCTGAGCACCTGATGGAGCTGTGGGTGTCCCTGTTCACTGCAGGGAGTCGAACCAGACGGCCTTGAAGTGTCCCTTCCTACTCAGTAGATCACAGGGATGGACTTGCCACCTCTCCATCATTCAGCACAGGCTGACTTCTCCTCCATCTGCTTTCTGCTCCCCGTCCATGCACCATTGCTTTGGTCGGAAGGCTGCAAGAACGTTGGTTGCAGATTGCATTTACTCCCCTGCAGCAGCTGCTTTGCAGCCAGCTGACTCCCAGATGAGCTGCCAGCTGACGGAAGGACCTCTCTCCCTTTGTCCCCAGCCCCGCAGCCCTTTTCTGCCTGTGTTTTCCCTACTGACAACAACAACAACAAAAAAAGCCAGCTATTCCAGCCAGGTTACCCACAACCTCTTTCCAACCTCCCATCAAAAAAACCACTCCAGGGCTTCCCCGTCCCCAGGTCGGAGCCGCCCAGACCCCAAACCCCCGCCCGGACCCCCGGCACAGCGCTGTCCCCCGGCTGTGCGTCCCACGGCCACACGGGGGCGCTGCGGCTCCGCGTTGCTCAGCGGTGTCCCCAGGAGGGACACGTGGGGGGGGGACGCGGTTGGTGCCGCCGGCGTTCCTGCACCCGTGGGGCGGCGTGTTGTCGGTGTGACGGCAGGACGCAAGAATAGCATTTCCTCAAGGGGATTTGCGTGGCGAAACCCCACCGTGGGGAGGGCTAAGAGCAGAGCCTGAGGGTAGGGGAGACCTGGGCTGAGGTGTCCGGGAGGTGAAGGAAGGGCAGGGATGTGTCGCTGGGTCCACACTTGCTTCCCCTCATCCCACCTCCTGATTCCTCGGGCTTGGTGACGTTGGAGAGGACGACACACACTGGTGGAGTGAGTCATACCCAAATCTTTAAGCACCAAACTCGGCAGACGTGCGATCCCAGGTGGGTTTTGCTGCATTACCATTTCAGGTGTAAGAAACAAATGGTTGGTGCAGCTCAAGCACTGGTGGGTACAGCCACCATCGCCTCCCTCCGAGAGCTGCAGGGGACACTGGGGACACCATCCTGCTTCGGGGGACAGCAGCTTGACGTGCCCTTGGGAATAAAGCAGGGCACGGGGCTGCTCCTCATGTTGATGCACCGCAGTGATGCTGTCCCAGCCCCGCTTCTGGCCATGCAGGGACGAGTTGGGCTCCATCCACTCTCCCATCAGCTCCCAGCATTTCAAAATAAGCTCAGTGGCTGTGCCTCTTTGAAATTTGCCTCGTGGGCCTTTTCTATTTGTTTTTTTGCAGGCATTAGAGTTCACATTCCCAAGCTTTTCCCCCTGCAGCCAGTACAGCAGGGTTTATTTTTTTTAATAAAGAAAGAAGCAAGCAGAGCTCTGCACATAACCTCAGCTTCCCTGGGCAGGGCATCACCCCCAGGCTTCGGATAGGGGTTAGAGGGGGCTCTTAGAGTTTCCTTCCCACCCCAAAGCCCCAGTCTCTACAGCTACGTCCCTACACACAGCAGCATGTACTGGATGGAGTCCATCTTATAAAGCCACCGCCTTTCTTATTGGAAAAAAAGAAGTAGTGAGAGAAAGAAAAATCTGTCATGTGGGACCATTTTGTCCATCTCAGCCATTAATTCAGATGCAGACACAGAAGGGCAGCACCTCCCAAACACCAACAGCTGAAGAAAATAGGAGGAAACCAAGGAAGCGAGGTGTTGGCTTCCTAGAGAAGGAAGGAACTGCTGAGCATGGAAAACACGGGCAGCTCCTCTGGAAGCTGTAAGCACAGACAGCAGAGCAACCACACCTTTGCTGAACAGCTCCAGCCCTCCAGGATTTAAGCTTCTCCATTGGGAAGAAATGCAGGCAAAGCACAAAGAGAGCTTGCTTGGAAAAAGCGCCTTATAGCAAAAGCCTGCTTGGAGGAGAGCTGGGTGCATACCAAACTTGGAGCTGCTTGAAGCAGGAGAACCAAGCATGACTGCACTACAAGCCCCAGCTTCTCTGAATTTAAAGGATTGGCCCTGAAGATGCCAAGAGCTGCAGGTGGGCTGGGGGAAGGGTGCTCAGCTCTCCAGGAGCCCCAGGGTGCTCCCGGCCCTGTGGGGCTCAGCAGTCCCTGCAGCTGGACCCGGCCCCAGCTGCTGCCCAGCTGCATCGGCAGCTCTCGAAGGAAGGATGTAGCAGAGCACAATGATTTGTTTTTATTGGGAATACTTGCTTCCTGCCACCAGGATGCATATGCAGCAGCAGAGAAACGTGCAGGGGTTTGGAGACCTTGTGCACCGTGTGAGGCAGCATGGGCTCAGTGAAAGGGGTATTATGCAGACATCTGCTGGGCTGGGGCTGTGTGAGCAAGAGGTGGCCAAGAGCAAACTGTGGGACCTGCAGCCCTCCTTCTGCACTCAGGAGAGCAGGCTTCTGTGCTCCAAACCTCCCAAAGAACTCAGCCCAAGGCCATGGCCACTGCTGGGCTGGGAGCCCCGTGTGAGCTGGGTGAAGCTCTGAGCATCTCCCTGAGCTGCCTTTCTTCCCATTGATACTCAGTGGGATCTTGGTGAGAGGATCCCAGAGGAGAGCACAGCAAAGGGAAGAGCTTTAGCGCTTAAGAGAGGTGGGAAGGGATTTTATTTTCTGCTCATTCTGCTTTCTCACTGCAATCTTAGCAAAGCTCCGCATTGTCCTCAGAGCCTCCCTCCTGCCCTGCCCTCCATGGGGCTGCCCCAGCGCCATCCCTACGGACAGCTGTGTGGGTGGCCATCCCCACGCAGCACAGAACAACAGCAGAGCCCTCCTCCCAGGGCGCAGGTTGGGGTGCACATTGAAAGCGTCTCTCAGAGCATTTCCAGGCAGCAGCAGCACATGGCTGCAGGCACACAGCTCTCTGCAGGGCAGTGATTGCTGTGGGCTGCTCTGGGCGGTCCATGCTGCGTCCGGTGCCGAGGCTGGGACTGGATTGAAAGCTTTTCTCCCTCTCTGCAAACACCCACATCCAGCAACCAAGAGTTCTCGCAGAGCTGTGGGACCGCGGTGGCTTCTCCCTCCTGATCCGGCGCTGCTGATCAAGGGCAGCGTTCCCCATCCCACGCTGGGTCACCGATGCAGAAAATGTCTTTTCCTCCGACGACACCCCTTCCTCGAGGACAGGAACGAGGGAAAGCTGCTCAGCATCCCCTGCCTGCTCCCCCTGCCCCAATTCCAACAGCAGGCCCAGGGACCTTACCAAGGCCATTCCACACATCCCTGCAGCACCCACGCACACCCCCATCAGGAACATGTCAGTACCGGCACAGCTGAAGAGAGCAGAATGGGGCGGGTTGGGTGCTCTGCTCGGCTGGGTGCTACCAATATGGGGCAGCTGCCAGGAGGATCTGCAGGGCCATGGAGAAGCAGGGCAGCTGTGCCACGCTGTATGCCACGGACCGTGTGGGAGCCCTCAGCTTCAGCAGGTAGGCCACGGTGTGCATGATGCGTCCCGCACAGAAGATGAAGAAGTGGATCCTGGCCACTGCGGGACTGGGCTCCAGCAGAGAGTACACAGCTCCGAGGAAGAGGAAGGGGAAGATGTTCTCCATGTCGTTGCGATGCGCCCTGTGAAGAGAAATGGGTTGCTCCTTCCCACCTGGCTTCCAGCCTGCCCATGGGGTGAGTGCAGCCCCCAAAGGGCTCAGAGCCCCCCTGCATGCAAGTGGGGCCAGACTTGGAAAATGGAAGATAAGCTGTGCTGTGAGACCCTTCTCCTTCATCTGTGCAAGGCTCCACACAGCCCTCAGCCCCCTGATACCTCCCATTCAGACACAGACCTTGAGGGTAATTTGCCCTCTCCATGGCTGCAAACACATTAGCAAGGTCTGACCTGGCATGTGCTCATTGCACAAACCCCAGGCTTCTGCACACCGCCGCTGCTGCAGCTCTGGTTATTTGTTTTTATGGAAGCTGGTCCTTTCTGACTCATCAAAAGAGGATGATCATTATTATCACTACTATTTTATTTTTCTTAGCAAGGGAACAGCTCATCTATCTCCTCCTCCTCTCCCTGGCAGCCTGTGGCTTGGTGCTATGGGACGTTTGGTAAAGCAGAACTGGCAGCAGGGCTCGGCATGGCTCCAGCCTCCCTTCCTGTGCAGAAGCAGCCCACACAGTGCCTGGGCCAGTGCCCAGCCACCTCCTGCAGGGAGCTAAAGGCAAGCACAGAGCTGGGTCACCCCAAATTCAACACCGAGGACTGAGTCTCATTGCACCCATTGACCCCCAAACCCCAGTCCTTCCATACACAGCACTCTTTCAGTAATGATTGAGCTGCCCTGGTTCACAGGGTCCTGCCTCGGACCTCAGGGCATTCCACCTAGCTGTGCAATTAGCTAATTAATGAGCCTTCCAGCTTCCTGCTGCCCTGTTGGGGAGGGATGCTGGCTCTGTACTCGCCTGCGGCAGCGCTCCACATCGGGGTCCTCACGGTAGTACTGCAGCCCTCCATTGCGCAGCGCATCCTCTGGGTTAGCAAACGCCTGCAAGAGAGTGTCCCCATGCAGAACTGTCAAGGATGCAGCTCCTGATATCTCTGGGAGGGCTTTGGGAGTTATTTTCATGCAGTTTTCAAAAGGGGAGGTTAAAAAAAAAAAAAAAAATGAATGGAGGAGGAAAAAAGTGATGAATGGAGCAGATCCCAGTACATCAGGTATCCCCCGGCTGCCTTCAGCGCAGGCATTTCTATCCATGAAATCCATTGGGAGACTTTGCCAACTTCCTGCACAGAGCTTGCAGACACCAAAGGCAGCAGCCAAAAGGTAACAGCAAATGATGGATGGCTTTGCCCTACTGAGGCAGAAAATCCCCTGGCTGGTTCTTTGGCATTACTGCTTTCCCTGGGAGGAATGGGATCCACCGTCAATATCCTCCCAGAGGAAAACGATGGACACACACACTGCTCTGCAGGGATCTGCTTCCAGGTGACAGCCTCACCTTGCAGCCGCGTTACAACACAGGCAGTGCCGGGGCTGCAGCATCGCTCAGAAACACGAAGGAAAAACCACATCCCCAGCTCCAGCGACGCCACAACACAGGAGAACCCGCTTCTGCCTTTGGCCTGGGAGCAGAACCATCTCCCTCCCTCTCTGCTGGTGCATTCGGAAACGCCTCAAATACTTTCAGTTTTTTTTGCAGAGCTGAGCTGTGCCTCCATCCCTGCTGCTGTCCCCACGTCCAAGAGCCATTTCCTCCAGCTATTGTTTCTGCTCCCTGTGACTTCGCTCTCCTGCAGCAGTGCTGCAGCACAGAAGCTTGCTGCCACATTGCAAGAATTTTTCTGGCATTTCAACCATTTGTCCTTAAACTTTTCTCTCTCTTTTCTCTCAGACACGGCAAATGAATGTAAACAGAGCAGCAGCTCACCTGCATGGTATTTTACATCTGAAATTACTATTTAGATTAGGATTCAGAAATGATAAACATCAAGCTGCAGATGGTGGAAGCAAACAGAAAGAGCCAAAGAGAAGTGAGATGGCTATCTGCCACAGCTAGAAAACCTGTTTTGCTTTCAATTGAAGTCAAAGAAAACTCAGCTTGCTTCTGCAAAACCCAGTTGGCTTTTGCAGGACAAAAAGAAGAAAGGGTTTGTAGTAAATCCAAGCAGAAAGCCCAGCAAAAGGCAGAAGGGGCGAAGGAGGAAAAGGAAGCTGGGACGTACCTTCTTCCTGAGCCTCACTTGTCCCGTGATGATGGCAACAACATACATCTTTAGAATCAGGATCGTGCTGTAGAAGGTGAATGACAGGAACACGGTGTTCCCCATCATTGTGGGAGCTCCTGCCATGGCCCTGCAGAGGGGGACAGGAAGGCAACGCTTCAGCTGTCAACCCCCAGCCCCACTGCCTCCACAGGGTCAGCCACGAGCAAAACAGTACAGCTGAACTGCTGGCAAGTGGTTTCCAGACCCCACCGTGTGCTTTTGCTCCTTGGATGCTTCGAGTTGGGATCCAGCTCCCTCGACACAGCATCAGCCTGCCCTACAACACCCCACAGATTTCCCCTTCTGCTCATGCCCAGAGCTGCACAGAGCATCCCTTGCTCATCGGCAGCCCCAGGGAGGAGGAGACGGGAGAAAGAAGGTACCTACCTCTGCTGCACCCAGCCCAGCTCCGTCCCGATCCCACAGCCCTGCGTGGCAGCGTCCCAGTGCTCCCAGTCCCGCCCCACAAGGACTGAGCACTTTGCACAGGCGGCCAGCCCTCCCCTCGGCACCACCTGCCGAGGGCACAGGGACAGAGCTGGCCCTCTTTCCAGCTACACACATTGCCCACCAGACTGGATTGTCCCTGGGAGGGTCCCAAAGCTACGGAGGATCCCAAAACCCAGGAGCAGAACCCCAAAGCCCCCAGCCTGCGGAGGGAAATACAGACCAACCCGTCCCTGGGGCAGCTCCGCTTGCTTTTCTCCCAAAACGCGAATCAGGGGAGCCGGGTGCAGGCTGATCCTAGCCTAGAAAGGGGCATCTGAATTTGGAGCTGGCTTTCCCAGCCATCAGAAGTGAAGAGTGAGAAGATCTAAGCCTGCAAGGAGGGTCGGAGCTTGGCTGCTCCTGCACTGCAAACCTTTAACTCCTCCTTTCCCTTGCGCGGCCCCAGCGCTGGCAGAGAGCTCTCTGAGCTTACAAGGGCTGGACTGGGGACTCGGTTCCTTTACGCACACAAAAAGGTCTATTTCAAGCAAATGGATACTTTTAGAGATCAACCGGAAAATGAATGTTCTGGGTATGTGAGTAGTTCTTTCTGGTTTGGACTAAAATAGTTGTTTCCAGCCACAAAATAAGCCCATGAGCAGAATAGGATGGTCTGCTCCTTGCGAAAGAATCCATCAAAGCACTGCTACCTGTAAGACTGACTTTGTTCTGCAGTGCTTTTTAACTGCCAAATGAGCGCGCTTTGCTCCAAGAGAAACCAGAGCAATGAGCAGGCATGCTACAGCCCAGGATCAGGCTCGGGTCCTGCTGCACAAGAACAGCTGCGACAGTCGTGGGACCCCCTGGACAGAGCAGACACCAGCAGCCTTCTGTCTGTATCTGCACCTCCCCAGGGATCAGCACACCTTGCTGAGCAGCAGGAATACGTACAGCTCAGTACCACCTGCCGACAAGCCAGGGCTCCTCCTGTTTGCTCCAGCAGCAAACAGGGAGATGGAGAACTGTGGGTTGTCCAGATGCGAGCCTAGGAGCAGCCCCAGACCCATGTGCACCGGATGCGCTGGGTGTACAGCCCTGCAGAGGGGTGGGCACAGCATCCACATGGACGGGAACGAGGGGCAGAGCAGCTCAGAGGGCAGATGTGGTGCTGCTGGTGTGCCTCACGTTGAGGGCCCTCGTGCTGTTGGACACGTCCATGGCAGGGCGGCACCTCCTGGCCCGCGGCAGTGCAGCTGCCAGGACCGTGTTCAGCTGCCCCATTAATTGGGGCGGAAGGCGGCTGCTGATCCTCCTACGTGGCGCACATCCTGCTAGGATGGGGCTGTTGCCTGAACAAGAGCAGATCCTGAGGGCAACACAACGCAGCCGTGCCACAAAGCCTCGAGCACACGAGGTCGCAGCCCAAGGACCTGCCCAGTGCCAACGATGCTGGTGGAAAGCACTGCGTTCTGCGGGTGAACGGTTAACAGCAGTCAGGGTTGGGCTCTGAAAGGGTTGAAGATGCACCGGTCAGGTCAGAATGACCCCAGGAGCTGTGGGAAGAGGGTGGAGGGTTTTGTTGGAGGAGGAACAAGGAGCAGGAAGAAGGAAAGAAAAATCCACGGGAAGTGCCTGAGAGAAGTGCTTAAAAATAGAAGCCTCTAATAACAACCCTTCTTTAGGTTCTTTAGAAGGGATAAAAGCTGCTCTCATTTCCCACACAGGGAACTGTTTATTTGAGCAGCTGAGTTATACCACAGCATTATAACTGTGTTTTTCCAGCACTGCTGTGCTGGGTCATTTCCTGGTGGCACCTAAAAGTGAGAGGGCTGCTTGTGTCAGAAATCCTTCCCACTGAGGTACGGATGTGTGTCACGGTGGCACGGCTGGGGCTGTAGAGGCCATTTCCCATTGCCCAAATGGACAATTCCCCATCTTGCTGCCTGGTAGGGGAGGATTTTGTTTTCCCTTAGGCTGCAGCTCATCCCATGGCTGCAGAAGGCCCCCAGCTATACTCCAGCCCATTCAGTGCCCTCCTTCCCCACTGTCTCCCGCCTCTCCCATCACACAGCTTGCAGGCATGCCCTGCCCCAGCCATCACTTGCCCTTTGCTGTGCCCAGCCCTGGGAAATCCAGCGGCCCACGGGAGATTGCTCCTGCTCCAATGCAACCACAGCTTCAAGTAAAGGCATGAATCAGCTTCGACATTCCTTAATTAAAGAGAAAGGTGCTCCACCTGCCTTTCTCCCTCAGCCTGCACGAAAGGTCACATCAGGAAGAGGGGGATTAGCCCTACTCATGATGCACCCCGTACTCCACATGAGGGTGAAATCCCCTTGCGTCACATGCAGCTCCGTGTTCCCCAGCTCCTGGGGTCTTCAGTGCAGCACGAAGCACGGGAGAAGATATGGCAAAGCGCCTCAAAGCCTAAAACAAACAGGCAAGCTCCAAATTCTTCAAACTCCAGGAGATTTTGTCTGTGTTGCACTGCAAAGCATCTTCTCTGCAGCTGTACTGGCAGAAGCTACGCACATTCCTCGTGTCTGAGGCCTCTCAACGGGACTCTCCCAAAGACCAGATGCTGGCAGCAGCAGAGAGGCCTGGGGAAGGGGTGCAGCATCTCCAGGTCTGGAACACAGCAGGAGCAGAGGATGCTGCTGTTCCTTGGCCAGCCCCAGCTCCATCCCTTGCCAGGCTGCTGCCCTGCTCCCAGCCACCACAACTGCGGGGCTGTCACTGTCCCTTGCTGGTGGGACAGCGAGGAAGGGCTGCTGGAAAAGCAGCCATGAGGCTGTGAGCATGTGGGAGGCAGATCAGATTTTCTTGTTCTGAGCCTCACATGGATTCACGACTGAGCTGTCTCTTAGAGGGAAGAATTCCTTGGCGAGGCTGCAGAGATGCAGCCCAGCTGGGAGGGATGCTCTGCTCCACTCCATTCAACTCAGCAGTCCAAACAGACTCCAGGCAGACCTGCACCTGCAGCTGCCACGGGGCCGTGGTGGGAGTTGGGGACAGGGCTAGGTGTGTGGGAAGCCAGCATCTCTCACTTCATCCCACTGCAGCAACTTGCATCGTGTTTCTTCCCCTGAATCAGATGCCAATAAACAACAGGCAAACACCACTTATGTCACTGACCAAAAAGAGGGGCTTTCCCAGCCAGGCTGGGGGGGGGGGGGGGGGGGGGGCAGAGAAATAAGTGCTACTGCCAAACATTTCAAAATTGGGAAGCATTTCCTAGACTCAAAGCAAGCATTTGCAAACATATGAAGTAACTACAGTTGCCCTGGTGGGATTCTCTTGAGCAATATCAAAGGTGAAGGGTTCTGCACAGCCCTGCCTCCACACACTGCATGACAGAGGAAGGGGAATTGGGGCACACTTTGCCTCCTCATGACGTTCTCCAAAACGCAGACCTCTTTTTCTAAGCCCTGAGTTCTTTGCCCCCTCCATCCCTCCTAGACTAAACAGCTCTAATCCCTCCCACCTCTCCCCATAGGTCATGTTTTCTAAATCTCTTTATCACCGATGCTCATCTCATTTCTCAGAGCAAGGCACTGGGCAGCTCTCTTGCAGCAACCCTGAGCAAAGACATTTGAGCTCCCAGCTCAACTTTTACTTCCATCAGTCAGCTTGCTTGCTAAGAACCCAGGGTGCCTGACTCAGACCAGTAAGAGCTTCTCAGTGGTCTGAGGTTTTTTCCACAGTTTGGATGAAGTCAGCCTGTGAGCAATGTTCCCAATACATTTTGAAACTTTCCCTTTCTTTTCCTGTGCTGGTGGCACGATGTGTCATTCAGTCTCATGTTGGCAGCACTGTTTGCATCTCAGCAACCGGGAGAAAGGTGGTCCGGTTCCCAAATGCTGACGTTTATTAGTAAATACCTCTCTTGCGTAATGCAAAGAGCATCCTCCCTGCAGTCCGCCTGGAAAGCAGGGAGTCCTTTAGCTGTGTTGTTTACAGTCCTCACTGTCTGGGAGCTCTTCTTGTGCACTCGCAGCTCACCACCCAGGCTGGAGTCACATCTTGAGTGCTGGAGCAGGAGATAAGAAGAAAGGAATGCAGCTCACAGGCTGCTTTCTGGACACTGCAGTGAGGATTGCACGCCCTGTGCAGCACAGCACGTGGGATTTACGAAGCAATCAAAAGCCACAGTGAGGAAAGAGGAAGGGATGTAGGACCACACAACAATCCAGTCTAATATTCCGTCTTTAACAAAAGCAGAATGTGGTGTGAATGATGCAATGAAGCAGAGAAACCCATGCAAGCAACAACTTGAGCATGGAGGCCAGCACTTGGACTTACTGTCCTGGCATTCCCTCTCCATGTGAACCACCATCAGCACCAGCAACCCACCCAGGTCCTGTGCTTTGATGGCTCTCCTGACCTGCAGGCTCTGCCCCCATGGCCATGACGTGTGCTCAGAGGTCTGTCTGCTCCATGCTGTGTTTATGGAACCATGACTGCTTTACACAGCCCTCCACAAGGAGGTATGCTCTCCATACAAATATTTACAAAGCAGCAGAAGGCATCTTTCTAGCACAGCACATTTCTACTGACGGTGCCATCAACATGGCTAAAAATGAACAAGAAGTGCTCACCCATTAGATGGGAACCAGTTGGGAAGAAGTCATGGGAAGGGAGAAAAGATGGGAGCTGTGGGATGGAGGCCAGAGGTTCCCACGAGGAGAGTGAGGCAATGAAAGGGACAGGAACTGTGCTGGTTTGTGCTGGGAGGGGACTGCTGCTCTCCAACGAGAGCACAGGGGTGCCCAGCCATATCAGCCCTGGAGTTCACCACCGTTCCAAGGCCCCACAGCCCCTGTAGGGAGCAGAGAGCAGCAAACTGGCCTCAAACACACCCTGGTTCATTGACCTTTCAGAACCTGAGGATTAATTTAAGCTCTGAATCACTAGGTTTAATTCTCTTTCCCGAGTTGTTGTCATAGCTGACGGTAGCGCTCGATAATTATATGCGTCGATTCACTTTCCAAATTGTTGAAATTAAATTATTTCCTGGGATGATGATTCCCACAATAAAACACAGTATAAGTTAAGATGATGACGATACTCTTTTCATAGGATCTGCCTCCCCTCTTGTTCGTGCCATGGGGAGACATGCTGGGGGTTAGGAAGAACGGCGATTATTGCTCAGCTTTGTCTAGCATACTCCTCCTTTGATACACGTCTGTGAAATTACCTCTTACTCAGCTTTATCACACCCCATTCACTTTCATCTCTCTTCAAAGGAGATTTCTCCATGCTTCTGATTATCCCAACCATACTTCTTATTTCCCTCCAATGCTGAGGCAAGCAGATGACCAGCACATGACTCCCAACTCACTGCACTCCACACTCCAGCAGTCCTTTGCCTCATTTTTCTTTTAAATGCCACAGGTCCTCTCTTTGGGCTTTAGGATGACTCCACACCAAGCTGCTTAGTGCTCTGGAGGGGCTGTTCCTAAAATGAAGGAATTCCAACTGTGTTCTTGCAGAAGACAGGCCTGAGACACCACCCCACAGCCATCTGACCGACCTGCTTTGCTCAGCTCTCAGTTCCTTCGGGTCTTTCTGCACCCCAGCATGGTCTCCCTCTTGGCTGTTAGCTGTTAGCACAGAGCAAACCCTGCTCTTTGTGGAGTGTGTCCATCCTCCTGTCCTTGATTTGCTCCAGCTCACCATTAGCCATGGGGTTCCCAGCTCTCAAATACATCTTAACAATAGCTGGATACCGAAGCCCTGCATGCAATCTTCTATTCATAGAACTCCATTTTCCTCCCCCTGTTAGACAACATACCTCCTGGAAAGAGAACCTATACTTTTCAGACTCTCTACGGTCAGCACAGATAGATGTCCCCATGTCTGATACATGGGAGTGACTCCACCCCAGTGGTTCAGCATTGGACATGGAGCACAACCCAACAGGTGCTCACTGAGCACTTCAGATGGATTCTGAAGGAAGGAGCAGAGGTGTTAGCACTGTGCAGCCTGCCCTGCTCCAACAGCAGAACCATCCAGGGGACTGAGTGACAGTTTGTCACTGGTTTGGGGCCAGTTCAGCCCAGTTCTGTGACCAATGGGGTAAGGGGACTCCTGCACTCATGCCTCAGGAGATGAGGAAGGGAAAAAAGGGGAAAAGACAGGGAGATGTGCCTATAAACAAAACAGTGGCATCGAGCTAAGGGAGAAAATTTACTAAATATGATAGTGGAGTGCAACATAACAATATAATACGGTATAATTGTAATTGAAACTAGTAAATCAAATAAATGAGGGAGAGAACATCCAAAACTGGAGGCCTTACTCTAATGCTGAAGATGAGAGAGTGCACACACAGCAGTGAGGAGCAGTAAAATAAGGGAATGTTTCGTCCTCGTTTTATCTTTCCCTCTAAACAGAACAGTGAAGTCTTCTGGGATTTGTAGTTCTTCTCTCCTGAGAACCACGTACCTGGAAATATCAACAATCCACCAAACTGGAGCAATAACTCTTTAACTCCCAGCACACTACGTGATATTATGATGTGGAATACTGATAACAAAAATCAGAGAACCACGATACAGCTGCTTGGGATTCTGCTTGCAGACACTCCAGTCCGTGCTCCTGGACTTTTTCCTATCAGCAGAAGGAAGAGCAGAGGAGAGCAGCTGAGTGAGATCGTTTTGCTCAGTTTGCATGGAATGGCATTTGCATGCACATGCAGGAGTGCCCAGCACAGCAGGCTGCAGGGGCGCAGCCATTCCCTGAGCTCCCAAAGGCCACACCATCAGGATAAAATCAGGCCCTACAAATCAGTTTTCTTGCATAACTGGAGCAGCTGCACAATAGCTCATCACCTCAGGAATTTGCTCGTGTTGGAGCCCTTGTTAGCAATAGCTGCTTTGCAGGACTTATTTTAGTGACCTGTGTTTAAGTCTATTCCACAGGAGATGGGTGAAAGAGCAGGGTGTTTTGTTCTGTGAGCAGCAAGCCAAGCACAGCCTCTGATTCTAGTCCAACTCCAGATCTACGGAGCACTTTTATACCTTCTTTCATCTAAAGGTCCCAAAGCTCTGGACGGGGATGTCTGGCTAATAACCCCACTGGTTATGTACATTGGATGAGATACAAGGCACTGGCCACATCAGAGGGCCCATGGCTGGGGAACAGTTTGTCTCATGGCCTGTAATCTTATTCCTGTAGCAACCCTCCCTGGAGCAGAATGTTTTTGTCCCTTTCACACAGGCTTTGTCTCTAAGTTATTATTATCTGCAACAGAAATCAAGTTTTAGGAGAGAAGTAAACATAGGGGTAGAGTTTCCCTGTTATTTCTTGCTCTGTACAGCCACACAGGCTGGCTCACACGAGAGCTGCTCCGCTTCAGCTGCTTCCAAGCCTGGATGGAGAGCAAAACCAGAGAGCAGATCCCAGCCCTAGATTGGAACCCAGGGAAAGCCAAACGACTCTGGTATAAAAAAAGAAAGAAAGAAAGAAAAAGTAATAATAATTAAAAAAAAGGAGAAAATAAAATACAACAAACCTAAGATGGGTGAAATCCAGGTCTCATGGCATCCCCATCCCCCTGAAGAGGAGGCTGCAGCACAACTAGCATCACCCAGCCTGTGCTGCTCCATGCAGGGTGACACCACCTTGCCCGGACCTCAGATCTAATCACTAAACCACAGATGTCTGCACGAGCAGTGTTTAATTTGCAAGCCAAAACAATCTCAACTGCAAGTGCAACCCGATAGCCATCCGCTGGCTCTATCACTTCCAATCCATCCATTATTCACTGCAATCTTGCACAACACCAACCCTGAAACCAGAGCCCAGAGGCAATTAGGTGGGAGCAGAGACGGTTCAGGGCAGCTGTATCTCAACCTCTTCATTCCTGGCCCCAAAACTAGAAGAGCTCAGAGTCTGCCTCAGTTTCCCCAAAGCCAACAAGCTGATCCCCCCCCCCCCCTTCCTTCTCCCTCAAAAGCACATTATGATCTGAGAAGAAACAGAGCCACTGTAGTTGCAGGCACTTAAGAACCTTCCTGTGTTTGTTCTGAGAGAGCTGCTCTCCATCCATCTCCTTCATTAGCACTGGATGGATGGAGCTAATACCACTGAAAGATCAAACACACACACCAGCAGCAGCTCTTACCCTATAAAGGGCAGGAGGTGCCCTGCCAGCTTGCCACCTTGCACTTATCTACACAGTGTTGCCTTTCAAGGAAGTGCCCACAGGAGGGGAGAAGCATGACACAGCAGCTTCACTCACCCACACCAGCGCTGCAGACCCAGCATGGCATTAAGCACCACCTCTCCCACTCCTTTCGCTCCTATCCCTACCAGGTAACACCACCTGGTTGGCCCCACCTGCTGAAAACCACCTGGTTCAGCTTTAAAACTCCATTTGTCTCCCTCTGCACATTACGGTGAGTCTCTTTCCTGAGCCTATGTTACAGACAGGGCAAAAGTTTTAAGTTGAGGGAGGGGAGATTTAGGTTGGATGTTTCCCCTTTATTATATTTAGGGGGAAATTCTTTACAGAGAGAGGGGTGAGGTGCTGGAACAGCTGCCCAGATTGGCTGTGGATGCCCCATCCATCCCTGGAGGTGTTCAAGGCCACATTGGATGGGGCCCTGGGCAGCCTGGGCTGGTATGAAATGGGGAGGTTGGTGGCCCTGCATGTGGCAGGGGGTTGGAGATTCGTGATCCTTGAAGTCCCTTCCAACCCTGGCCATTCTGTGATTCTGTGAAAAGGCTTTGAGGCATCCAGATGGGAAATCCTGTAGGGCCGAACTCAGCTGTGTTTCCTAGAGGGAGCATTCAGAACAAAAGCTCTGCGGGTCCATTGGAATTTCACAGGGATTCAGCTGTGATCAAAGGAGCTGTTTCACATGGGCAGATGTGCCTGGCCACATGCGCCATGTTTCCCTCCACCCTTACCCCACGTCCATCCCTACCTTTCCCTGTCAGACTGTACCCCCTCACATAACGCAGCTGCACACACCAGCACCAGGAGCTCCGGGCTGTTGTATCCCAGACAAGGATTTTTTAATCTGCTCAAGGCTCTCCGGCAAAGATTCCAAAGAGAGAGCAGAGCTGCCAATCCCTTTGCCATAAAATGTCATGTTAAGAACATTCATCATCTTTAAAGCTCGTTTTCCCTAGCTGCAAGAGGAGGATGACGGTCTTTTGACTCCTTGGGTGTTGCCAGGATTAGACAATGTTTGCTCAACATTCACGTAGATTTGGGTGTTTGGTGTTACTGCTGCCATCACATTATAGAAAGGTCAATGAATGACCACGTTCCATGAGTCAGAGCCTTCCCACAGCATTAGTGCTGTCCTCAGAGCTTAGCCAGGCTCTGAACAGATCCCAAAGTACGTCAGAGTGACAGCCTTTTCCTGTTGCTGCCTAGTCTTGGTGTTTAGGATGAGGATGACTTGGAACGTGATGCTGAAATTGAAGCAGGGAAAGAAAACAAACTCAAACCACGCAAACGGGAGGGAAAAAAATAAAAACACTCCCGTTGGAAAGACTCTGAGCTCTAGGAGTGTCCAGTCAGGGTCGGAAGGCAGTGAGACAAGCGTTGTGGAAGGAGATATGCTCGGGTAAAAATAAAAATGAGCTCTGAGAAAGAGAGTTTTCCACTTCTCTGGCAAGAAATCTGGCAAGATCCTCTTTCCAGACCAGCACATCATGCCAACAGGCAGTTGTGTCCCAAACCTGTTTGCTGAAGTACTTGGAAATATGGAGAAACCCATACAACCCAAAGCCACAGGCTTTTTCAGGGAAGTTTTGCTTCACTGACCCTAAAACTCTTACCTGCGAATTTCTTCCACTCCATGAAGAAAAGTCAAGGCTGCAGCTCCCATTCCCATCCCCCTGCTGGAGACATGCATCCTTCCTTGGCTCTCCAGCCCCCAGCCAGGCATGCTGACCAGTGCTGCACCAATCCTCCAGGCTCTGTGCCGCACTGCTGCAAGCTCTAACTGCCAGGAGCACTGACTTTAAACCAACAACGCACAAATCAGACCACGGGTAGGTGACAGAAAATTTCAACATACAGACTGCAGAGAAAGGGCAGGCAGAACTCTTGGCTGGGACTTCACACACTCTGCCATTAGCAGCCCACCTCTGCACCCCTTATTTCCCCTTCGCCACTGCCACCCCATGCCCACTGATCTCTGTGCTGATGGGGACAAGTGCCAATGCGTGATGATGAGCAGTGCTGTGCTGAGGCTCTGTGGGGAGGTGGGAATGGCAGAGCACCATGCTCAGGCTCTGCAGGCTGCACGTTGCAGGTCTGTGCTCCACTTGGAGCTTCCAGACAGCTGTTCAAGGAAATTGCCATCAGTGTCAGCCTCACCACCGCTATTAGACATCTCAGCCATGTCCAGGCCCAGCTTGAACCCATTTAACTTGTAAGGGATAATGAGATAACAGCATGACATGTTGCAGCTGAAGGTTATTTAAACACCCATCTGGTACCTGTTAGGCAGCATACATCCCATTGTTGTATAGGAAATATATGCCACCTCCCTCCCATATGGGAAGGAAAAGATCTATAGATGTGTCCCATGCTGCTCCTTCTTTACGCATAAATGAGGTCATTCTCCTCCTCCTCTCTGCTGTTTCTGGCACATTACTTTGCATTTCACACATTTAGGGAAACGTGCTGGTTAGTGGGGTGTTGTGGAAGGACACAAAATCACAGCAAAGAATTTACTACAGACACCTTATTGTCTCCATAGTCAGCAGAGGCTCCACACTCCCAGATACGAGGAGAAAGAGCGGACCGTAAGGTCTGAAGCCATTCATCCTTTCCAAGACACAGCTTGGCAATGCATTTTATCCTGGAGAGATTAAGAGCCGCCATTCCATTTCAGTGCTCTCAGGACCACGTCCTGTCCCTTCATCTGCTGAGATCCACGAGGTGAGCAACCATCAGCCTCATTTCTTTATTCAAACTCTCCCTTGTTGAGATAACATTGTTCTCAGACTGAAACTGCCTGTGAGGTTGTTGCCCTCTGCGGAGCCAGAGCTGTGAGCACTGCGCTGTTTGGTGTCCTGAGAAACCACATTTCCTAACACAAGCTCTGTGTGAGCAGATGTGAGCGCCCCTCCTGATTTTCTCAGGCATCGCTTCCAACTTCTGCAAAAGTTTCAGTCTGTAAATCCTGGACGAATTTCTTTGTCTGACACCCCATCTAGCGTCCACCACGGACCAGTGCAGAGGACTGTGCGTCAAGGAAAAGGATAGAAAACTCCCCATCATTTCTTCAGCAGCTTGCTGGGGCTCTGGGGGCTCTGTGTACTCGCTCTGCAGGTGATCCATCTGCACCAGCACTCCAGAACAAGGAGCCTCGAGCAGGAGCAGTGCCCAGCATGGGACTTGGGCAGAAAGAATTCCAAACATGGAATGTCCCATGTGCTTGATGTCCTTGGCTCTGAGTGCAAGGCAATTCTTCTTTTAAGGGCAGGGATCACAAAGCTGGTAGGACAAAACACTTGCTCTGAGAATTTGGTCTGAAAAGAAGCCTTTCTGGTGTGTCCAGCAGAAACCTTTGGGTGATGTGGTACAGCTCAGCCTGAAACAAGCACTGCTGTGTTCCTGGGAATGAAGCAGCAGCTCCGGGTGCCATGAGGTTCCATGCCCTCAGAGCTGGGAACGTTCTGCTTGAGCTCTCCCCATGCAATACTCCTCATCCCCCAGCAGTACCCTGCTCTGACACTTTCATTTCACAAGGAGCAGTGCGATAACTGTACACATCCATCACACGGAAAAAGTGGTTTCTATTTTCACAAACAGCTTCATGCTCCAGGAAGTTTGGGGTTTTTTGTGTTTTTTTTTTTCTTTTTCTTTTTTTTCCTGCAGTTTCAGTTTTGCTTTCCTTTCTTTTCACTTCTCACCATGAAGCTTCTCCACGCTGGTGTGCTCTCCATCCTTGCGCTCACAATGACGCCCGCCATGGATCCGCTCAGTGCTTACCTCATTGTGGGGGGTGCAGCCATCGGCTGGCAGCTCTTCTCCCCTCGCTCGTGGCTCAGGTGCAGTCTCCTGGAGTGCTGCAATGCGAAGGACACACTGAACTTCTCAGGTAAGGCAGTGGGAAGGGCAATGATGGCCCTTTCAGGGGTGGGGTGGGGATTCCCAGCGCATTCTTTGAGTGCTCGTGGGAAGAGAAGCTCCAGAAGGCAAAGGCTTATAACGCAGCTTATCCCAAACCCCAGCCACTCATTGCCTATAATCTGTGTTGAACGAGGAGCAGTGATTAGTGCTATGGTTCAAAAAGTTGTTTCATTTCCCCCAGTTAAGCAGTCTGGCAGTTATTTCATCCTGAAACTGTAGGGCTGAAAAAACCTTGAGCTACTTTCTAGTAACACATTCCAGTGCCTGTCACTTGGAAATCCCCCACTCCCGTGTCATAGGACTGCAAATATTGTTTCGTTTCAGAGCTGGGATGTAAATTTCAGGGGAAACCCTCAAGTGCTGGAGGTCCCTTTGCCTCCTGATGCTACAATACATCGCTTCATACCAGCTCTGCATTTGATGGTGACAAACAGGCTCTTTTCTGGCACTTCAGCCACTGAAACACCAGTTGGGATTCTCTTTTAAAAGGACATTATATAGCAACATAAACATGGGTTTCTATGAAAGGAAAGTGTGCTAGAGGACTTAAAAACCGTTAACGCAAATTGAGCACGTGCATAGTATCTCTGCTTATATACAGAAGACCCCATCCCAGAGCTTTACAGAAGGCAGTGGTAAAGTGCCATGAAAATTCATGGCAAACTCTCCTGCAAGCAGCTTGGTTCCTATAAATGCCATTGAGATCTGCTTCACGAGTCCGCTCCTGAGTTTGGTTCTCTGCTGATTCATGATCTCAGGCAGTGTATGTTTGCTCCCTCTGATGGCCATCCAGCTGCAGCCAGAGAAAGGGGAGGAACAAATGGCACCTTCTGACTCTGCCCTTGTTCTTCCAGTTGTGAAGATGGATTTGGAACGAAAAGTCTTTGGCCAGCATCTGGCTGTCCAAATAGTTCTGAGGGCTCTGAGTACGAACCTTCACTCCAAGCAGCCCAAGAAGCCACTGGTGATGTCCTTCCATGGCTGGACTGGCACAGGCAAATCGTTTGTCAGCAGTATCATTGCAGAGAACCTCTACCGACTCAATGCATGGAGAAGGAGGTTTGTGCACCACTTCAGCACGGTGCTGCATTTCTCACATGGTTCGCACGTCCATCTATATAAGGTACGTGCAACTTTAGCTCATTTCTTCCAATTTACCTGCAGTTGAGTGTTGGCAAACGCCAGATTGTTTTGTTTCTTCTCACAGGAGCAGCTGCAGAATTGGATTCGGGGCAATGTCAGCGCCTGCCCAAGGTCCCTTTTTATCTTCTCTGAGATGGATCAAATGCCGCATGGCCTGATAGACTCAATCCTGCCATTCCTCAGCTACCGCGATGAGATTGATGGAGTTTATTATGGCAAAGCGATCTTCATCTTCCTGAAGTAAGGAAAGTGAAGGGCCAAGGAGTTACAGCCCCACAGACACGGCAGGGACAAAGGGAGAGCCACTTGCTGACAGGTCTGCGGCTGAATCAGCACAGCTGAGCAGCTCAGGGTCCTCCCTTGCTGTGGTCTTTGTCACTTCCCACTTTTGGGCAACCCCCACACAAAGGAGCATCACCTCCACTGCAGTGCAGAATCACATAGTCACTCAAATCACTGCCAAGACATGAGCACTAAAGACAGCAAAGATACAATCTAATGAGCCTGTGAATCTCCTTCCTAACAGCAATGCAGGTGGAGATAAGATAACGGAGATTGCTCTTGATTACTGGAGAAGGTTGAAGAGGAGAGAAGACATTCCTGTGGAGGAGCTGCAAGATCTGCTCTCTGAGGACATTTTCAGGAACCCAAACAGTGAGTACAGCACCTCTGGGCTCCTGCAGCCGCTGATGTGCATCAGTTCTCTGCAGACTGCTCCACAAAGCATGAAGCAGTGCTGCCTCCTAAGCACGCCAATGGCAAAGCTCTCTGTGCTCTCTCTTCCAGGCGGTTTCTTTCAAAGCCAACTGATCCAGAAGAACCTGATTGACTATTTCATCCCTTTCCTCCCTCTTGAATACAAACACGTGAAGCAGTGTGTCCGGGAGGAGCTGCGTGCTCAAGGGCATCCCGAGGAGGAAGACCTCATCACCGAGATTGCCTCAGCAATGGCAGACTACCCCAGCGAGGAAAGGCTCTACTCCAGCAAAGGCTGCAAGACTGTGGCCTCCAGAGTGGCTCTGAGCACCTAGGCACCACACAGCCATACCTCGTGCTCCTGTTGCAAGACCCAACCAGGCAGAAGGACTCATATCAATACCCAACTGTCTACATCTCCTTCCTTGATGGGGCTAGGATTTATCCTGTTCTAGAGGGACCTTTAATAAATCATAAAAATAGCCCAAGGATCCATAAGGATCACTGAGTCCAACTGCTGGCTCCACACAAGGCCTCCCAGTAAAGCAGACCATATGGCTGAGAGCGTTGTCTGGGTGTTGGCTGCAGGGCCAGTTTCCTGCACGCTCCTTTCGGGCAGCACTTGCTGTGTCTTGTGCTGTCACCTGCCATGTCCCCATCG
>JAPSGF010000020.1:4587863-4757190 GCA_035772895.1 Perdix hodgsoniae | reverse complement strand
CCATCGCCTGCCATGTCCCCATCACCTGCCATGTCCCCATCGCCTGCTGTATCCCTGTCACCAACTAAGTCCCCATGGTCTGTCACATTCCCAGGCTTGATGCGCTGCCCTTCCCTTGGGCTCTAATGAAGGAAGAGAGAGGGGAGGCTGAAGGCAGTGGTATGGGGTGGGAAACAGCCTTTAGGTGACAGTGGGAGAACATGGAGGGACAGCGTGGGGGACGAGCGCTGGGAGCCCGATGTGGCACTGAGAGGACAGACACCAGGGGACAGAGGTGGCACTAAGGGGACACTGGGAGCCAGGGGTGGCACTGAAGGGACACGATGGACGGCAGAGGTAGCACTGAGAGCACAGACACCTGCAGCTGGGGTGGCACTGAGGGGACGGACACTGGGTACCGGGGGTGGCACTGGGAGGGCAGTCAGTAACACGGGATCCCACTGCCGGCACTGAGAAGACACCAGCAGCACCGAGGCTCATCTCGCCCCGAGGCGGTGAGGACGCACCGCCCCCCGCCCTTCACAAAGATGGCGGCGGCGGTGCCCCGGGGGGCGCGGCGCTTCCCTCCCGTTGGCGGCGGGCCGGAAGCCGGGCCGTGCGGAGGCGCCATGCGGGCTGCCGTGCTGCTGTGGCTGCTGCTGCCGGGGCTGGCGGCGCTGGAGCCGCTCAGCGTGGGGCTGGCCATCGGCGTGGCCTCGGCGCTCACCGGTTACCTGTCTCATCCCAGCTTCTACTGCAGCTACGTGGAGTGCTGCCCCGGTGCCGGGCACCGCCTCAACGCCACCGGTACCGGGGAGCGGGGAGGGTCGCGGGTTTCGGGGCGCGGAGAGGTCGGTGCTGACGGTGTTTCCCCGCAGCGCTGCGGGAGCAGCTGGACGACAAGCTGTTCGGACAGCACCTGGCCAAGGAGGTGGTGCTGCGGGCGGTGACGGGCTTCAGCAACAACCCCAGCCCCAAGAAGCCGCTGACGCTGTCGCTGCACGGCTGGGCCGGCACCGGGAAGAACTTCCTGAGCCAGCTGCTGGCCCGGCACGTGCACCCCGCGGGGCTGCGCAGTAAATTCGTGCACCTCTTCCTGGCCACGCTGCATTTCCCGCACCCGCAGCGCGTGCCGCTGTACCAGGTGAGCGCGGGGCGCTTCGGGGCTGGGAGCGCCGCGCCGTCGGGGTCGCGCGGCCGTGGCTCAGCCGCTCCGCCGCGCCGTGTTGTGGCTGCGGCGGTGCCGATAGTGCAGGTGCTGGAGGGTTGGGTTGATAAAGGACCGCAGTGATCGTCTAGTTCCAACCCCCTGCTGTGTGCTGCGTCGCCAACCGGCAGACCGGGCTGCCCAGAGCCACATCCAGCCTGGCCTTGGATGCCTGCAGGGATGGGGCACCCACAGCCTCCTTGGGCAACCTGTGCCAGTGCCTCACCGCCCTCTGGGTGAAAAACTTCCTCCTAATATCCAACCTAAACCCCCCCGTCTCAGTTAAAACCATTCCCCTTTGTCTTATCACCATCCACCCTTGTGAACAGCCGTTCCCCCTCCTGTTTAGACGCTCTCTTCAAGTGCTGGAAGGCCACCATGAGGTCTCCCCAGAGCCCTCTCTTCTCCAAGCTAAACAAGCCCAGATCCCTCAGCCCTCACAGGAGAGGTGCTCCAGCTCTCTGACCATCTTAGTGGTCCTGGACAAGAGCTCTGAGGTCCTTTCCAACCTCAGTGTTTCAGTAACTCTCCATACTCTCTGTGCATCCATTAAGAACAAGTGGCCACGGGGTGCTGAGTGCTGCTCAGCCCCACTGCACTGTGCCATGAAAGTGTAGGTGGGAGAGTTTTCATATGGCATTGCTCCAACCTGGGGATTTCTTATCTTCATGTTCCAGCGTTCAAACGGACGCAGCTGTAGGTCTGCTTTCTGTATGAAAGAGGAAACACTGGCTGAAAGCAAATAGACAAACCGTTGTAGCCAGAGCTCATCATCTTATCCATGCACTAAGGAGAAAGAATGAGAAAGTTTGATTTGTGAGAAGGGAAAGAATTCACCTTTAAATTCAGTGTTATATCCAAGAGATCGATTGCAGTGTTTCTGGTTTTCTCTTTGGAGAAAAAAGACACAAGCAATGAGGTGGGATGGGGGCAGCTGGGGAGGGGTGTCTGGACTCCCTATGACCACCTCATGGTACACCCTCATCTTGCAGCATTTCTCACCTTGTTTCAGGAGCAATTGCAGAACTGGATTCGGGGCAATGTCAGCGCCTGTGCCCACTCGGTCTTCATTTTCGATGAGATGGACAAAATGCACCAGGGCCTCATCGATGCCATCAAGCCCTTCTTGGATTACTATGAGCAGGTTGATGGGGTGTCCTACAGGAAAGCCATCTTCATCTTCCTCAGGTCGGTGGCATCTCTTTGAAAACTAATCTCTGTATTTATGATGCTAATGGTGTTCGTATGGGACTTCATTCAGAGTACAGCAGAAGAGATACATGAGAACTCATGAGACCAGCCCAGAGCACAGCTCACGTGAGAGCGCAGATTTTGGAGAAGTTCTTTGGGATGGGTGCACTGGGTATGGCTGGGATGGAGTTAAAATTCTGCAGGGCAGCCTGGTTGGTGCTTGTGTTTTGCATTTGTGGCTAAAGCAGCACTGATAACACCCCAGTGTTTGGCTGTTGTTTGCACAGCCTCAAGGATTTCTTTTTTTCCCCTCGCTGGGTGGT
The DNA here is from genome assembly GCA_035772895.1 of Perdix hodgsoniae. Classification (NCBI taxonomy): domain Eukaryota; kingdom Metazoa; phylum Chordata; class Aves; order Galliformes; family Phasianidae; genus Perdix; species Perdix hodgsoniae. Next base: position 4,754,490 of record JAPSGF010000020.1, on the reverse strand, counting down.
GGGCAAAAGGCAAGGCTGGGAGTGGGCACAGCCAGAAGAGCTGAACTGGTCTGGCATGGGGAACGTGTCACACCCTGCAGCATCATGCTCAGCAATCAAAACTGGGTTAGAGAAAGAAATGGGGGTAGCAGCTTCCAAGGTGAGGAACTGTGAGAGGCTGGCTGGGCACTGGTCTGCCTGGGAGGGTGGTTATTTTGGCTTACAGGTTTCTGTTTCAGTAACTTGTTTGATTTCAAGGTTAACAGTTCATGTGACCAGCTGAAAAGAGATTCTAGCTTAGTTGTGTCTGCTCACTGCTGTAAAGTTTTCTTTTTTTGAATAGTAATGCTGGTGGTGACTTAATAAATAAAGCAGCACTTGACTTCTGGACCAGTGGAAAGCGCAGGGAAGATATTCAGCTGAAAGACCTTGAGCCCATGCTGTCTGTAGGAGTCTTCAATAACAAGAACAGTAAGTCACTTTCTGCTAGAAAATGGGAAATTGCTTTACTTCACACCACAAGGTTATTCTCAGCAATCTGCACCTCACCTACCCTGACTCTGCTCTGTTTTTTTGACCCCCGCCTTCCTCAGTGCCCCATCACCAGGCCCTTTGGTTCTTTCACTTCAATATCATCCCCTCCCAGGGAAGTTCTCATTACAGAAGCTGCTCAGGGGTCGATAAACCTCTTTGTGAATCGAGTCTGGTCTGCAGAGCTTACCCTATGCAGACCCAAGTTTAGAGAACGTCCTTCCTATATCTTTTACCTTCCTTCGACTCCTGCAGGTGGACTGTGGCACAGCAGCCTCATCGACAGGAACCTCATCGACTACTTCGTTCCCTTGCTGCCCCTGGAGCACAAGCACGTGAAGATGTGTGTGAGGGCTGAGATGGTCGCCCGTGGGCACGAAGTCGATGAGAGGGTTGTTCAGGCAGTGGCTGATGAAATGACATACTTCCCAAAAGAAGCAAGAATCTACTCCGATAAAGGCTGCAAGACTGTGCAGGCCAAGCTGGACATCCATGAAGACATTGCAAAAGCCATGGACTGATTACCCTTCACCTCTCCAAAGCACTTTCAGAGCTTTTGGAAACTTGTCTATTTGCACTTAAGCTGTTTTTTTTTTGTTTTTTTTTTTAAACTATTGCAGGGAAGGTGGTGGAAATCCTAGAGTGAGCGCTGTGGGCGTTTAAGCTTTTGTTTTTTAACATAAAATCCCACTGTTCATCTCTAAAATAGCTGGTATCCAAATATTGCCCCCATTTTTTTTAAGCTATTAGAAGACTTATATGAGTGTGACACCTGCGGTACTGGATACGACTCTCTTGATTCACTCCTTTAAGTGCTAGGATTATTAAATCCTTCACTGCCCTTTCCGCAGACCTAGAGAAGCAGAACTCTTGCAGGCAGTTGTACAGAGAGACTCTAGCTTATGAGACAGTGAATTGCAAGGATTTATAGTGTGATCAGACCTGTGGTAGTGCCAGCAAGGGCATATACCTCGATGTGTTGCAGTCAGAAGGTGGTTGCTGGGAGGCTCCCATCTTCACAACACACTGATGCTGTTGTGGCTTCTACACATGAGAGTTCAGCTACTTAAGGACTGAATGGCAGTGTTACAGTTCTTGTCTGACTTGCATCATATCATGTCTCCTGCTGTAGTAATATGGAAAGTTGAGATGAGCTCAGGGGGAGCTGTTGCTAAATGGTGGAGGAAGGGGAGAACGTAATTATTGCTCCACTTCCTTGGGGAAAAAGAAGGTGATTTTGTTTTTCTTCTAATATTTTTCTAAGGGAGCACAGTGAATTTGTGAATTTGCACAGTGACTCCAGGGTGTCTGCCTTCCTCAGCACAGGGACACAAGGGAAGGGGCTGACTTACATACAGTACAGCGGGCCAGTTCTGCTTCTTAGGCAGAAAGAAGTCGCTCTCAAGGGTCTGACTGTCACGGCGTGGGCTCCTGGGCCTGGAGGCTGTGATGTCTTCAGCAGTCCCTGCAGCTGAGGATGGGGCACTCCTCCCCTTGCCCTGCTTGTGAGATGCTTTTGTGGCTGAAGTTTTTTTTAATAGTGTATTTTTATACTGAACTTTAAGCAACAAAAATGCAATGCTGGAGAACCACAGAGAAGGTGGTATGGGAAAGGGCTTCAACCACCACTAACCCCATACCTCACTGGGTGATGTGTATTTTTATAATAGCTTTTATCACTGAACAATGTCTGAGGAAGGTGGGAAAGACTGAGCCTTCCCCCACCAGGTCAGGCTGGGCTTTGCAAGGCTGGTGCAGCTTTAACTCTTCCACCATCCACCCATCACTAGTGGATCAAACACAGTGGTGCAAGACAGAAGTGCCTAAAATTTCCTTGATCCATTTTCTTGAACTGTTTTGAGGGTGTGGGCTATTTTTGAACCACAGCATCTCCTCCATCACAGACGTGATGCCAAACCTACAGCTCTCACCATTACTATGTCAATGGAAATGATAGCAGAGAGCTTAGCATTAATGCTCAGCTCTAATTTAGAAGTGTCAATTGCCTTTTACAGCTCCACGTGGAGTTTGTCAAATGTTGGCAAACTGGTGGTGCTGATGCAATCTCCAGAGCCAAATGCTAGCTAGCCATTAACCTTGGGACATTGGACTGCAGCTTTCCATATACAATGTTTTGCTTATTAACTGACTTATTTGTAAGTGTCAGTGTTCTCACCACTTTCTGTTACTTCAACACTAACTGTTACCACTGTACTGCAGTTGGAATAAACCTTCAGTCATTTCTCTCTCTTGCCCAAATCATTTTGAGCTACAGAAAAGTCGTACCGCATGCAGCTTCCAACCACCTGCCCTGAAGAACTTTCTGCTGTGCCTCCTTCATTCTTAATCATTTAATTGTTAGGTAAGCCTACTAAATAGCTTGCTCATATTAAAGCAGGTTGAGCTGTCCAAGAACACAGTAAGAAATTCAGTAATACAGCTCATTAGGTTTGGGTCTAAGAACCAGCTCCAGAAAAGTCATAAAGGCTCTGATCTACAGTTAAGAACATCTGCCATGTGTGCAGCCCAGGGTCAGGCTGCCTCCTAGCAAGGGAAAAAGATATCTAAGAAAGATAGATAGTAACAGAAAGATCCTAAGAAAGCACTTAGTAGGTCACTGCATTTTAACCATAAAGTCTCATTTTACAAGCACAGAGTGAGATCTGGGAACTTTCCCTGTAGAAGGTTTAACTGAAGTAGCAGCTGCTTGTGCTGGACTTCGGTAAGAGCAAACAGAATTCAGTCTTGGGGACAGCTCAGCTGCTCCCACCGGGTCAAGGCACCGTTTCTGTCAGGCTCAGACCTTTCCCCCAGTTTGACATTTCTCCTGCTGCTGTCTGCTCCCATTTCAAGTGGCACATTAATAAAGAACAGCTCAAAGTACCCTCTTTCAGCAAGAGGGGGGCAGAAGCTCTACTTGAAACCATACACACTTTAAGGGGGAGGAATAGCTGTGGGCTCAGAAGGATCTGATGGCAGTGGGTTCTGCTCCCAGACAGCTCTGTGGTTTTAGATAAAACATTTGTTGGAAGCACACTTCCCCCTCCGAACGTCACTCCTGCATCCTCTGGAGGAAGCTCCCACTCACCCTAAACCACCCAGGGCTATGATACAATAAACTACTGCTACAGTGGCTGTCAAATGCTCTCACTAATGCTGCTGTAGCACATGAAGCAGAACTAAGAGCACATTTAAGGCTGGACGAACTCCAGCGCTGCTTGGATGAGCTGCTTCTGTTGCTGAGAAGGTACCAGACAGTAGTAAAAGTTTATCGTTTCCATGTCTGCTTTTTTCCATTAACTCGTCATTTTCTGTGATCATAAAGCCAAAGAAAGATAAGTACCTGAGTTCAGAGCATGTGTTTGCTGACCAATTCTAGGACTGATAAGTTAATTGGCGTGTTACACAACTTGAGAGCAGAACTGCAATGTTGAAATCTTAACAGCTATTTCTTTAATTTCTTCATGGCGAAAACTTCATGATGCTGCTTCTGAAAATGCGGGTGCTCCACTCACCTGGCTTCAGCCAGACACACTGCATGTTCTTTCTCAGTGAGGAGTCAGGGTAAGAAATTAACATCAGAACACAATGCAAAGAACAGCAGAAGGCAGCTCAGAAACACAGTTCTGAGGGGAAGAATTTATTGTGAATAGAAACTGGAATGCAGAAGGTTTTGCAGTGCTCACATTCAGAAAGAAGTCTGACAGGCTGCAGTAACTTCAGGTGATGTATTTCACAGCTTTTCCATATGCATTTGGATCCGTTTTCATCCCAAACCTCAAAGGCATACAGCATTGTGAGAACAGGAAAAAGGGAAAACCCTGCAAGCTGCCTTCTGAATTCTCTATGTCAGGGAGGAGAAATCTCTTTTACAGTTCCTGGGTGTAAAATCAACCTGCATACATTTCCCATTAAGTCACACCCTTTTCCTGGAGCCAGCTCAACAGCACACTGCTCTCCTCCTAGAAAGATCACAGCTAGGAAAGCACATGGCAGGCAACTTCATCCATTAAAGAAATAACCCAAAACTGGGTCCAACGACAGTGATGAGACAGACAGGGATTTTTAACTCATTTCCTTCTCTACTAAATATTAAGTCCTCCTACTGAACACTATTGACACCAAAGAGTTTCATATTCTTAACTCTGACTCAAAGAAAGCCAATTTTTATGGCTATTTTGAGAAAGATATTCTTTCTAATGCTGTGCAATAGCAATATATATATATATTAATTACAGAATATGCCCTTCTCTTTGCTGGAGCCAAGCTAGCTGAGAAAATATACATCTCCTGCCTGTAATGCCATTAGAGGAATGCTCCTTCACGAGCCCACTGAAGGCTTTCACAAACAGGGATTTCAATCATGATCCTCTATATTGCCAAGAGGCCACCCACAGGAACCCAAACAACAATTACAATTTGGTCATACTCTCAGTCCCACTATCCATACAAACAGCCTGCCCTGGGGTTCTGATCCACACCATGTGGGAGAAGTCTTCAGCACCGTCACAGCCCTCAGTTCACAATGCAGCTCTTCCTTACCTTGATGGCACGACGCTGACATGCCTGGGAATCGTGATTAGTGACAGAATAAGAATGCAGAGGTGCTGCTGCTTCTTTACATACCAGTTAAAACAATGTTCCTTCCTTAAAAAGTGCTTATAAATGAAATGTCCCAGGTTCTCCACTTCATGATTAAGTTAAATTTGCTCCTTTGCAGGTTGTAGCAATAAAGCCTTATAAGTCATAGTAATAATCCAGCTTTGCATCCACAGTTTTGCATCCTTTATCTGAATAAATCCTCTCCTCTCGGGGGAAGTAGGTCATCTCATCTGCTACTCTGTTTAAAATGTCTTCATCCACAGCATAGCCACGGGATTCAATCTCCACCCTGACACACATTTTCACATGTTTGTATTCCAGAGGCAGAAAGGGAACAAAGTAGTCAATGAGGTTTCTATCAATCAAGGTGCTGTGCCAAAATCCACCTACAAAAGGGAAGAGTAGGGCTTTGTTACTGCTTCTCCTGTTAAACACTACCAGGGAATGAATATCACAGCCCCTACATCAAACCAGGAAGAATCCATCTGTGTTTTTAGGGCCCCATAAATCACAAGTCAATCTAAAATTAAGCCTATTCTCATGGAACTTTCTGCATTGTCTCAGACACACAAACAAGGTCTGCTGGATCTCTTCTGAATGTCTGCATTTACACCCTGCTCCCCAGATACTGGTCTTACGGTCTCACCTCTCTCACCTAGAGAAGATCCAATTTATTCTGTTATCAGTTCTCACAGACCAGCTTGCCCTGATCCTTTTCTTCTCCCCAGAGTTTGCATCCAGCCTTATATTTCCTTTGTTTGCTTTCTCTTTATCACAGTAGTATATCAATGAATGCACAGCACAGAATTCTCCCAACAAATGTAACCCACAGACATCAAAGAAGGTACACACGGTGTCCTTAGCTCTAATTCATCACAAGAGCTGTCCCATTGACCACAAATTGCACTATGGCTCCAGAGGCCAAAAAGTGGAGACCACATAAAGCAGAAACCACTGCTTCAAAATACAGTGCATGCACTGATGACTGACTGACATTTTTATGGGACTGACATTTTTATGGGACTCTGATGGCCTCAAAAGCAATCCCAGCGTTACTCACTATTTCTGTTGTTGAAAACAGACACCGACAGTGCGTTCTGCATGTCTGTGAGCTGTATATCTTCCCTTGCCTTCCCATTTCTCCAGAAATCGAGTGCCACCTCTGTTATCTTTTCAGCTCCTGCGTTGCTATGAAAAGAGAAAACAAAGGTTGTAACTGAAAGTAGTTTTAAAAGGCACAGTGTGCACAGGACAGCAAACCCAAGGAGTTGCTCCTTACCTGAGGAATATGAAGATGGCTTGGCGGTACGACACTCCATCCAGAAGCTCATAATAGTCCAGAAATGGCTTGATGGCATCAATGAGTCCTGCGTGCATTTTATCCATTTCATCAAATATGAAAATAGACCTGGGACAGATGCTCACATTTCCCCGAATCCATGATTGCAATTGGTCCTGAGTGGCAGAGAAACAGGAGCAGATGAAAGAGTTTGTGTTGCAGAAAATGGGAATTCTGCTTCCTGAGTTTTGTAGTCCTTTCAATTGCATTACTGCAATAGCTTGGCTTCTTGACTGCAACACGACTAAAAGTTGTAAATAAAACTTAAAACGGTTCTGAAAAATGAAGATACCCAGAGACAGGATGAGACATGCATGAAATCTCAAGAGAAAGGTATTCCTGAAACCACATCAAAAAGGAAAGGCTGAACATCAGGACAAAGGATGAGTACCAGGAGGAACAGCAACACGGAGCAGAGCCTTGCGAGGCAAACCGAGTGCTTCTGGCAGCGCTTTGGTCCAAGCATCCCCCATGCATCAAAACTACACCAACTCACTGTGAAACCCCACCTGCAGTCATTGGAACGGGCAGAAGCAGAATCCACTCCTCAGCCCTTAGTTCGAGCCACTCACAAATTAAATGAAGACAACGATGAGTCCTTCTTCAAACACAGCACACAAACCAACGCTCTGTTGCATTATAAGATCCTCTCAAGATCTCTCAGGCCATTCCCAACCCTAACAACACAGCGCAGCCCACCCCAGCAGTGCCACCACCCTCCCACTTCTACCTTGTAGAGGTTGATGCTGTGAGCGTGAGGGAAATGCAGTGTAGCCACGAACTGATGGACGTAGTTACTCTTCAGCCCCCTCTTATAGATGCTCTCGGCGATGATCTTACTGACGAAGTTCTTGCCGGTGCCCGTCCAGCCGTGCAGGGACAGCGCCAGCGGCTTCTTGGCCTGGGCGTTGCTGAGGAATCCCCGCACGGCCCTGACCACCACCCTGCTGACCAGGTGCTGCCCGAACAGCCTTCTGTCCAGGCTCTCCTGCAGCGCTGCGCAGCAAACCGAGCCGTCAGCGGCGGCCCGAACCCCCGGCCCCATCCCGGCCCACAACCGACGGGCCGCCCAGCCCCCCACCCCCCCAGCTCCCCCGGCCCGGCCCGTACCGGCGGCGACGCGCTGCTCGTGCGGCTGGAGGCAGCACTCCCTGAAGTAGCAGTAGAGCCGCGGGTAGGAGATGATGCCGGTAAGGGCCGAGGCGGCGGCCCCGGCGATCGCCAAGCCCAGGCTGATGGGTTCCACGGCCCGCGCGGGCGGCGCGAGGAGCAGCAGCAGCGCCAGGCCCAGAACCGCCGGCCGCGCTCCCCGCCACGGCTTCATGGCCGGCCCGGCCGCTTCCGGTCCGCCGCTTCCGGCCTGCAGTGCCGCTTCCGCCGCCGCCATCTTGAGCCAGGGCAGAGGCCGCGCTGGGGGCCGCCATGTTGGATGTGGGTGATAGACCTGCGCCTATGCCAATAGCGCAGTACGTAACGTGGCGCCTTCAGTCGAAAGAGAGGAGATAGAGGCATGAAACGAGCGGTGCGTGCCGCTGTGCCTGCAGGAGGGCGCTGGGGAACGGGCCGTCCGCAATTGCAGAAAGAACAACACGTCTGTTACAATACAAAACGCTTTTATTAAGTCCCACCTCTTGCTTTCAGCCTCCCTCACATTCACCCCCCAGCGCAGAGCTCTGCACAGCGAAGCCTTGGGAACAAAGCAGCTCCTCCTCCCCACGCTGCGTTCCCAAGGCTGCCTTTCAGCTCCCCCTTCCCTGCTGCTTTTGAAGGATACATTACTTGTTTTTTTCCACGCTTTTTAAGAAGGTGAAAGAATCTGTAAAAGCACAGTTCGTCTGCCCGCTGAAAAAACACTCACCCTGAAAGCTGGCGTTATCATAAAATAAGCTTTATAACAGAAAATAAGTTATATACAAGATTTTACCGACCAGAATTCATGATCACCTGCAAACAGATTGACTGCAAGAGCACAAGAAAAGCTCTGCAGGTGGCACCAACACGGGGATGCTCTCCTCCTCCATTTCATGGCACTGACACAAAATCCTCTACGAGAGACAGAGAGGACAAACACCCCTGCAGAGGCCTCAGTCCACGTCCATCAGTATCGTCGATTCATCTTCTTGAATTTCTCATAGTGATAATCGTCAGTTGCTTTTTCATTGGGCGGACGTTTGCGATTTGGAGGAGAGCCTTCAGGAGAGAGAGAGAAAGCACATTTCCAGTCCTTTCCCTGATGTAACCAAGAGGAGACACTTCCTTAACTCCAACCTTACGAAGTCCTGTAAAGCCACACAACTGCAGTCCCTTGCTGTGTGAAAGCTTATCCGTCAGCAGTCAGTGCTCCCTAACCTAGCTTCCCTTGCCTCCTCAGCTTTCAGCAAACCCCCAACATTCAGCTTGGTTAATGCATTTCTGTTGTGACCTTTGCTACCCCACCTAGAGGTATCCCTAAAGATCCCAACTGCATCCAGTTGGCTTCCTGGGGGACCTCGTACATGCACAAAGAGAGCTACACCTCTGTATGAGACCCTAACGTGTTCTAGTACTTTCCTTAAGACATTTCAGATTAGGAACTTACGTTCAGGTTCTGGCCTCTCTGTATCCCCCACTCTCAGTGGACGGGGTTTCGGCTCTTCCTTATTCCTTCTCACTGGTGCATTTAGCTCCTCATGATAAACTGAAGGAAGGAAAACATCAGATAGAGTATTTCAGAGTTGCATTCTTCATACAGATGTATTTCTATGGCACTTATTACGACTGATCTTTAGGAGAAACAACAGAACCTCACAAGAAGCGTTCTAGTAACTGGTTTCTATGGATAATCAATACACGCAAGATGGGATACACCAAGTTTCAGAGGCACTATTTCATCAGAAGTCACCCAAAAATTCTTAATTTCCCTCAGAACACAAACCTGACACCAAATCACCCCTGTAGGTATGGTCAGGCACAGCAGAAGGCTGCCTTTCCTCCAGATGGCTGTGGTATGAGAGGCTTTCCCGGAAATTAATTCCTATCTCCTGTCTAGTAAGATCTATGTATGTTTGACCACCTGTCTGCTTTGGCAGCCCACAAAATGGATTCTCTCAATTATAACCCATCATTTATAACCACAGACAAGGCAGACACTTCCAGCACACGTTCAAGACATAACTTAAAGAAAAAAAAACCTTGAAATTTATGAGCAACTGTCAACTGGGAGTTCAAGAGCAGAAAGTTAGGTCATAAGTAATAAGCCCTCTCTTTGCTGATGGATTGGGGGGGAAAAAAAAACAACCAACAGGCAAACCAGATGGAGCCTATACACACAGCCCAAAGAAAGAAACCAGACAGCTGCTTGTGTTGATACACAGACTAATTCCTCCTGCACAGACTCCATCTCAACTGACTGCTTTTCTCTAACAGAGGGGCAGGTCAGGCTTGGGTCAGAACAGCCACATGAGACTTACATCTGTTGTGCTGGACATAGTTAACAGCCATGTTTGTGGGAACAAAGGAAGTTTCGCTGTCTTTCTTCTTGTTCTGCTGCTCTGCCAGCAGCTTGGCTTTGGCCTCTTCAGTTGAGATTATGTTTTTTATTTTTGCACTAGAAGAAAAATAAAGAATAAGAAACTCGTTCATATTTATGAAGAGTAACAAGCAAGTAATAAGTTGTTCAAAACAAATGGATTTGCATGTAGTAATAGTGCTCATATTGTATTTGGTATAATTTCTTTTGGGAGGCAGCAGGCTATAGAAACTTTGATGCTTACATGGTTTGTTTAAAAGGTAAAAGTAAAGCTAGCATCTTTCACACATCCTATTTGAGTGCACGACATACACAGATAAACTCCGGAGAGCTGCTGTCTGCAGTAACAAAAATGTAAGTGCCTCTTCTCAGAGGTCATGCTGTCACGTTGCACTGGAATCCTATTGCTGTGTTTAATTTAACACACAGTGCTAAACACCCCACTAATCCAGACCAAGACTGAATCCCATCACAGAGCCAAATGGGGGTTCTATAATGCAGCCACACCAGTGCTCTGCTGATCTGCAGATTCCAATCACAGTGCTCATCCCTGTAATTCAGGCCATAACTAAGAGATTTGTGAAAAACATACTCAATTCCCAGGTCCACTTCAGGAATGCCACTCAGCATCTGGTTGGACAGCATCTCTTCAGTCTTCTTGGCAGAGGAGACACGGATGTTCTCTGGCAGCTCATACAGAGAGTCCTCAGCATTCTTAAGCTTCACCTTCTGTTCTTCATTCTCCACAATTCCTTTTCTCTTCTTCAGCTCTGTCTCGATGTACTTCATCCTAAAGAACAATCCACGAGGGATATGTGGTATTTAGTTCTGTTTCCTGCATTTGGTCCTAATCGCTGAACACAGCTGCATCACTCTCCCCAATGGCTAAGAGAGAGAAATGAATAATTTCTCCAAAAGCAGTCAGCTAACATCAAGAGCATAAAACAAGATATTTGCAACTCTGAGCAAGATCTTACAGGCTCTCCCATAACCATCAGGGAAGGCTGCTGCTGGTATTTCATGCTACCCCACTGGCACCTCCCAACTTTGTTCATGAAAACACCTTCTCAAGTCTGGCAACCAGAAGGTGAAAAAGCAGGTGAGAATCAAGAAGATGTTCTGAGACATTCAGTATCCAAGATAGAATAAATAAATAAACAAACTGAGAGGACACCCAACCCAGAATTCAAAATCACAAGGACACCCAACCCAGAATTCAAAATCACAGACACCATGCAGCTCAACTTACATGTCAGCATCCTCATCCCGCCTGTTGGTTTCAGCTGAGAAGGAAGTTCCCAAGTTCAGATCTTCCTCTTCACTAATCCTAAATGAAAACCACACTGTTGCAGTTGTTTTTCGTTTAACTAATTTGACAAGCTAGGGTAGTAGCAGCCACTGAAACTGCAATATATTAAATTCTTCAAGCAATATAATTTTTGGTTAATTTACTGCTAGCTGTGACTTACTTCTAGTCCAGGAAAAGATCTTCAGAGCTCATATGCACTCACCTATCCTTGCCTCGTTCTTTCAGTTTCTTCATGTCCACCATTCCCCCAGATTTTATCTTAAATGGGTCATCCTGTAGTAAGACAAAATACAAAACCCTGAATCTCCCCTTTAGTTTAATGCTAGTCTTCAAAATCTGGATAAAAATGGAGAAAAAGCATTAGGCTGTAAGAAGCAGGCTCCTACAGTGATCAACTGGAGCACACCAAACTTTTCACATACTTACATCTTAGTAATAAAGCAATGAAAATATTGAGCACTTACCACGAGTGTTGCCTCTTCTTGCAGCTTCTCTCCCACAAGCAGAGCTACAGCGCTAGTTGGCCATAAAGAAAGAAACAACATTCAGTAGAAGGAAATGCATTACCAACAATGTTGTCTTTCTTTACCCTTCTCTAGGTCTAGCAGGTTTCAAACACTTGTATTAACACTAAACTGACAATCTTCCAAATCCCTCTCTACAGGTAGAGGAACTATCAATGCTTTGGGATGATGAGAAGTTCAGGCAGAGAGATTTTAGTGCCTTGCAATGAATCACCAGAGTAAGGGATGAAACTGGCTGCTGGTGCACGTTTCAACTACTGCATCAGCTGTTATGTGAGAGAGAAGGAAATTAGGGAGAAGAAACGAAAGGGCCAAAAGTAAATCTACTGTTCTGCTATGTGTACAGTACAGAAACAATCTGACTAAATACATCTCATGATAAATTCCAATCTTACTCTTTTTTTTCACAGTTAGGACATAGCACATACGTTGCAGGCTGGCACCATGTTCCCATGTTCCTGCACCTGACTCACCTCTACTCCATCTTCAGGCTTTGACACAAACTCCTATGCCACAAACACACCTTTGACACTATGGGACATGGAGCTACTTCTACATAAAGTAGATGGGTGCCAACAGAGGAATTTGCTGTTGCATGACACTGCCATAAGAACACGCCTTCACACCCCTTACCTCACCCCATTGGGTCGCTTCCTGAGGCTCTGCACTTCTTTGGCTTCCTCGAGTTTTAACCTGAAGAAAAAAACCCAAACCAGCGGCCTTAGTACTCGGTTTCCTTTAATTCACCTCGTTTCATTTCCTGCAGTTAACACCCAACCTTCTACACTGGTTTTGCCCCACGTTTCTGCATATCAGTGCCTCCTTTTCTGCTCGGAGGTTAAGTAAGCATTTCCTCTTTTACCAGCGATCCATGTATTAAAGCAGAAGAAGCACGCAGGGCGCCTGCTGGGCTGCATCGCCCCTGCACAGCTTCCTCAGCTGAGGAAATAACGCGGGGCGCGGGGCGGAGCGGGGCAGCCCCCGTCCCCGTGCTCACCTGACCTCCTCGGCCAGCTGCTCGTCCTCCTCGTCCTCTTCGGGCTCCTCCCTGCGCCGCCGGAAGGCCCTGGAGGCCGCCATCGCTCGGGCTCGGCTCCTCTCGCTCGCGTCGCGATATGATGACGTCACTACTCCGCGCCGACGCCGTTCCCGCGGCCTGGCACCCGGCACTTCCGGCCAGGAGCCGAGGGCCGCCCGGCTCCGCCCCGGCTCCGCCCCGCCCCGCCCCGCCCCGCCCGGCGCCCGCGGCTCCGCTCGGCTCTATCGTTGCCTCCCGCAGCGCCGGGCGCGGCCTCCCCGGCGCTCGGCCCCGCAGGTGAGAGAGGCGGCGGGGGGAGGTCCGGCTTATGGCTGCCGCCCGGAGATCGGTGTCCCCTGCAACGCACGCGTGTCGCGGCGCTCCGTGCCGCCCGTAGGCCCCGGGGTGCGCGTAACGGCGACGGCCGAGGCGCGGGTACGGAGCGAGGAGCCGAGCGGCGCTGGGAGCCGGCGGGGCGGGGCGGGCTGCCTGCTGTCCCGTACGGCTGGTCGGCAGGGCGGACGGACGGACGGACGGACGGATGGACGGCCGACCGACGCCGCGCTCCCATCGCACGCCGGTGGGTTTTGACAGCGGAGCTGAGCGCTCCGGCGGGCGCTGATTTATTGTGTAACTGCGAGCTTCCTGAGCTGCGCTTTGCGAGCACCGCGGCCGTAAGGCCTGCGCCGAACGCGTCCGATGCGCTCCGTTGTGGCTGGGAGGTGAAAGTGACGCTTCTCGTTTTATTTAGGAAAGCAAAGTGCGGGTGGGAGCGTCGGCATCCCGGCACGGGCGGGCGGAGAGGGCAGTGCTGGGCTCGGATACGGGGCTGTAACCGGTCGGAGGGCCGCGCTGTGCGCGATGAATGCAGAAGCCCCGTTTGGCTCAGGTGGGGCAGCTGAAGCGGCCCGGAGTTCGTTTTGAAACAAGGTTTTATTCATTCGATTTTGCTGGGTGGTGGGGGGGGAAAGGTGAGGAAATCGGAGGAGCCGGAAGAGCACAAATGGCACGGGTCGGTGGTTTGTTTTGGAGTTGGGTCTGCTGATGTGTTCGCGAAAAGGAGTCCGTTCTGGTGAAGGAACACGGAGCCCGAAAGTGCCCCAGTTCTGTGTGTCAGTCACACGCACTGCGCTCCTGGCACTCGGCTCCCGAATCCCTGCGTGTTACGTGGCAGCGTCTCGCTTCTCTGCGAAGCTCCGGAGCTCTCGCAGTTGCTGTTAAGCAGCTCATCACGGGCAGCCTGCAGTCACTGCTGTGTTTGCAGTACAGAAATGTGATTCCTTCCAGTTCTGCTTTGCTCCTTCAGTTCAGGAGTGCTGCACAGGCGCTGTTGTAAAAGTATCCGTGGGTTTGTCTTGTGCTAAGCAAGCTTTTCAGCTCCCAGAATAAGCGTTGCTGCAAAGGCTTATGTGTTTATCCTCTTTGTTGTTATTATTATTTTCTTGCTGTCATGGATTTGGACCAGGTAACACTGGAAATTCTTTCTAATGAAATGGGAAAACAGCAGAGAGCAGAGGCTGTGCTCCTGGAGTTATTAACTTCCTAAGTTCATCCGAATTTTGGGTTTAGTTTATGTAGTGATTTGAGCTTTTCACACCTGCCTCCCTTCCAGCCAATAGCAATAGTTTGGATCCCGGTCTGTGCTGTTAATATCACTCCTCCTTTATTTTCCCCCTTTTCATATTAACAGCTCCAAGCGAGGTTACTTGAGCTACGCTTAGGAGAACGCTCTTTTCATCTTCTTTTTACATCTGCACATTACTGAGACATGTCTGAAGGCTTTAACGTACCCATGGAGCACCATGAAAGCGTTTATGGTGCTCATAAGCATGCAGCTGTGAAATCCTCTGTGCTTGCAGCCCTGTGCAGAACAGCTCCGTCAGTCTTTGAGAGTTGTTCAAAATCCACCTATTGGATGATAAATTCCTCAGAGACTGAAGATGGGTTATCAGTTAGAGATCTTCTAATTCCCTCTTATGCAGCTTCATTTAAACAGCAGTCATGTTTTTAATGCCCCCAGACACCAGATGCCAAGTATTGTCCTGGGCTGCTGCACCCTTTTGCTTTTAATCTAAGTTTCATGCAACCAAGTTAATTAGATCTGTATCTCTTTGTGCTACGTGTTTATGTTTGGCAAGAGGAATGAGGTTCAGATCACCACATTTGTTTCCCCACCCTGGGATTACAACCCAGTTTCTAGGAGGTCAGGTGTGGTTTTTGGGTCTGGCTGAGCATTGTCCTGCTCACTAAGCTGAGGTTCCAAACACTGCCAGCCAACAACAGGATGGAGCTATGAGCTGAGATCACTGCGTCGCACTTAGATGTGATTTGATCTCTTTGAACCTTACATCTTAATTTCTGATTTGCTAATATAAAAATTAGGCTGATTTATCTTCTCGCTGCCTGTGAGAGCAGTTCTGACTGTAACCAAACAGAACTGCCCTTTCTTGTCCCAGGACAGCACCTTCCTGCAGTGAGAATGGAGGATACAAGAGACATCTGCCCTCACCTGGATTCCATAGGAGAGGTGACCAGGGATGATCTGCTGCTCAAATCCAAGGTACAGGGTGTTCTGGTTATCAGCCCCTTCCCTTTTTGCTATTGTACATGCTTCTGCATGCTTCCTCTTCATAGAAAACGCTGCCTATCACTGTACAGCAGAGACAGAAACTCCTTTTCCAGTGTTGTTGTACCTTGCACACGGCCCATCAAGTAAGCCTCTGTCAGTCCCATCTGGTGCATTTCTCACTGACGTTTTATCCTGCTCAAACATGTCACTTATCTAACACACTGCAAAGTGTGTAATTGGAAGCATGGATTTAAGAAATACTTTGAGCTGCAGGCAGGGGAGGCCTGTCACATAGAGGTTTCTCACTCTTGAAGGATAGGGTTACTTAAAAGATAGACATGCAAACAACCCTTTTTTTTTTATCATGAATATTCAGGGAACTTGCCAGTCATGTGGAGCTGTGGGACCAAATCTTTGGGCTTGTCTTCAGGTAAGAACAGCTTGCTGTTTGTGTGGGTGATATGGTGGGACTTCTGTTCAACGTATTAAAAAATGTATTGGACCAGAAAAGAAGAGATGGAAGCAAAGATGGGTGCACACAATAGAAATATCCACTGCTTTTTGATGGATTCCAAGAAAAAGTCTCTGCAAATTAAAAGCTAATGCTGTCAGAATGTATCATGGTGTAACAGTGCTCTCCTCACAGCTGATCTTCCCCTGATAGCCACGGTAGGAATGCCCTGCATTGGCTGCCTTTGCTGGCAACTGCAAAGGGAAGCTGCAAGTGTGAGATGGTGTTTGGGGCAGTGGGGCAGAAAGGATCAACAAAGGGCCTGTGGGTGGGCAGTGACAGTTTGCTTTGACACTGGAGTGCCCAGACTTTTGGAGTCTGGTCAGATGAGCCTGTTGGAGCAGTTATCTTGGTATGGGGACTTAGGTGGGTGCAAACCTCATTTCAGGTTTTGTTTCTTAAATTAATCAATTCCAGTCGTCTGTCTTATTCTAAGCCCTGGAAAGGAAAGCAGTTGAGAAGAATGGCAAGATCAGTTCTGAAGCTGCAGCTGTTGGTGGGGTTGGGGCTGCAGACCATTTGTGAAGTGTTTCATTTGGTGTGCCACTGTAGTTTTGCTCTTTCTCTCACTAGATCGGGTGTCCTTATGTTGGCTGTGGGGAGTCCTTTGCTGACCACAGCACTCTTCATGCACAGGTAAGCTTTTCACTGTTGTCCATCTTAAGACAGAGAGGGCTGAATTATTCCCATTACCTAGTCCTCTTCTGCCCAAATTTGATTGTTTTGGGCTTCAAGTTGACCCAGCTGTCAAATCATTATCTCACCTTTCAATTTCTAGGCCAAAAAGCACAACCTGACAGTGAATCTGACCACTTTTCGGGTCTGGTGTTATGCCTGTGAGAAGGAGGTGTTCCTGGACCAGCGGCTGGCAGCGCACACGCAGTCGCCCTCGGTAAAGTTCAGTGATCCAGTGGGTGTGTGGCAGCCTGGCAGGCCTGAATGCTTGGCAAGCTTTTTGTTTCCTTGTTGCAAAATTAGCCAAGAAATTTCCACTGTTGTCCGGGCTGCTATCATGTTAGGAGCTCCTTCACTGAAGGTGGCTGCCTGTGGTCGGAGGACGAGCAGCTTTGCCTTGCAGAATCTCCCTGCAGGAAGGCTTCCATTGACTTCAGTATCCATTTTGATTTTTTTCTTTAACCTCTCCTGGCTTCTTCTGTGGGACATCTGTTTCTGGGGGGGAGCCACAACAGCTGTGCATCTTCATTTAAAATAAAAAATCAGCTGTCAGTCTTCAAACGTGTGTACTTGTAACACTGCTGCATGTTCCCAGTGCCTCTTTCATCATTAGTACTGGAAGCAACAGTGGTGCCATTTCCATTCCCTGCATGCATTACTGAGAAGGATAGGCAGTACAACTGGTTCTTCTCTTCTTGTGCCCTTTTAAAGGCTGGCTAAGTTTACATCTAAGATATTTCTCACAGCTCAACTTTTGAAGCAGGACTCTTGCTGATGGGGTTATTTTCTGTCTTTAATTTAGGATTCTCCATTGCCTGCTCACCCTTTGAAAGCTGTTCCAATTGCAGTGGCTGATGAAGGCGAATCCGAATCAGAGGATGATGACTTGAAACCAAGAGGTAACTCTGCATCAAGTTGATGAAAGGGCTGTGAGGGTAACTCTGCAATCTGTAGGACCTGCACTCAGAGGATCCTAGCAGCAGAGTGCAGATCCCAGAAAGGGTCGCATCATCTCTCCTTTGGAAAAGAATGTAGAAAGCAGCACTTCTGGAAAGTGTTTCATGCTTCTCTTGTTTGTGCTTTAGGCCTTACTGGAATGAAAAATCTTGGGAACTCCTGCTACATGAATGCAGCACTTCAGGCTCTCTCTAACTGGTAGGCATTAGGGCCTTTAGTTGAGTCTTTTACTAGACATCACTACATATCAGCAGTGGCACCTCTGATCTGACACCTCCCTTAGCTGTGCAAGGATAAGCCAGCCAGGCTAGCTACAGAAAAAGGAATATGAAAAATTGAGTGTTCAGGAAAACAGAAGTTCTGCAGTAGGAAAATGAGTGAATAGCCAACTTGTGGCTGTGTGTAAGATTTGTCTTTAGATGAATGCTGGAAGTAAAACTCCTTTACACCACGACAGAAACATATTTGCTATGTGAGAAAACATGTGATATTTCTGTTCTTTACAGTGGTATCATTCCAGCAGCCCTCACTGTAAGATATTCATTGCCATTCTGCTGAAAGCCAGTTTCAGGATCTCTGTGCTGGGAACAGATTCAGATCAGCCTTCTGTTTTCATTTACAGACAGAAATCAAGTTTGCATTTAGAATCACTTCTTCCCTTGATTTAAAAACACTATCTTAAGTGTGTTTTCAAAAAGAGATGCATTTAAGTTTTGATAAATCCTTAAATAGAGGCAGAGGAGAAATTTCTATGCTCTGAATTCTTCTTGTTCTCTTGTAGCCCACCTCTCACACAGTTTTTTCTGGAATGTGGTGGTCTGGTCCGTACAGATAAGAAACCAGCACTATGCAAAAGTTACCAGAAGCTGGTGTCTGAGGTTTGGCATAAGAAACGGTGAGTGGTCACTCTATTCTCATCTGTACAGATTTCATATTTATCTTAGTTCTGAACTACGTCATCAGCAAAAAGAAATGGCATCTTCAGTGATAAGTGCATCTCCTAAGGCAGACAGTTCAAATCCTATACAGACAGGTATGCTTGGATTCCCTGTTATCTAGGAGATCCTGTGTCATGCTGCTGGTGATAAAAAATGGGCAGTGGTGTTAGTGATAGAAAGAAGACATTCTTAATGTTGTAACTTTAAAAAGGAAGAGATTTCTTTATAGCTTTTCTGTTGGTAATGAAGTAAAAAAATGGTGTGATGAGGGATCTCTGCTATTTCTGAGTACGTTGCATGGACTAATCAGCACTTGAAGGAATTGCTCTCGGTCATCAGGGAGACTGATGATTTGGATGGAAGAAGTGATAGAGATCTGAGGTATTACCAAAAAATGAAAGATACAAGTGACTTTTTGAGAAATGTTTTCTACTGGTTCAAATTCTACATTCGTGTAACACAGTGTAAAAAACGCAGCTCTGTTGAAATTTTTAAAGATGTCTGTTCTGTGAAACTAGTAAATTGGGGAAAAAATCAAGCTAGGAATCTGAATGACATTGTGTGTTTGCTTTGTGTTAGTTATTAACAAGGGCTAAGCAAGATGCAGAGCAATACTGTGTATTTATGCAGTGGGCAGTAGCCTTTGAAGCACTATCATGTCAGTCTCTTATTGGTTTTGACTTACCTCACTTACTGGTCCTCCACCAGCCCACCTGTCAAACATTCCGCTGCAAAATCAAACCAAGTAACTCACTGCCAAACCCCGCTCTGAGGAGAATCACTTGAGACAATTCCAGGTGTGGACAGAGCTTCAAGTTAAAGTGTGCTCTAGAGAAGGTTCTCTGGAAGGAGAGAGTGAAATGACTGGGAGATGTTTTCCCTCTCTTGATTTCTCTATCAGCTGGGTGATGTATAAATTAAGTCCAGGCTTTGTGGGTGCATAATTATCTTCTGTCCTCCTTAACTAGTTACCACACCCTGTTCTGTTGCTTATTACACAAACTGGCTCCAGGCCTGATAAGCAAGCTAACTTTGTTGTTTTTTTCTCCATATCTAAACAGGCCAAGTTATGTTGTTCCAAGCAGTCTGTCTCATGGAATTAAACTCGTCAACCCCATGTTCCGAGGCTATGCTCAGCAGGTGGGGCCTCAGCAAAAACTGCAGCAGTTCTGCCTGTGTTCAGAAGGAGGAGCTAGTTCTGGGGTGTCACACTTGTTCTGTGTCTGTCCTAATGATCTGACAGAGCCCTCGGGTGGGATTCAGGAGACCTTGCTGTTACTGCATCAGTGCACCTTCCTGTGTCAGCTTTCTCACCTCTAAAATTATGATGGTGACTTCCTTTGTGAAGGGCTTTGAGATCTATTGGGACATCCCACATAAGTTAGATATTATTTGTGTTAGAGCTGGGAAATCTGGATATGTTTGTACTAAGAAGCTGGTATGTTCTGTATTCTTTTTTGGGGGAATTGCAGCTAACTAAATCTTTAAAGATAATATCTTTTTCTTTGGGGTTTTTATCATGGCTTCCAGTGTTTATTCTTAAGAATGAAATGTAAGCATGAAACTGTGTTTGATTAGAAAATTTACAAAAGAAGTGACAGTAGACAGTCTATCTAAACCGTGGTGCTGACAGCAAGTCAAAACAGAAGATAAAAGTAATGATTAATGAAAGGATTTCTGTATTTATCTTTGATGTGAAGTATGTTGGATTGGAGAAGTCAGCTCTAAAGAGAAAGTTGAAAGCAAGGCAGAGCAGGCTGAAAGTCAAGCTTTGTTGAAGTAACAGAAACATCATAATTATCTTTCTGAAGTTGTCAAAATAGCAGATTGCTTTCCAGCAGGTGCTTTGAAGCCAACATATCAGTACTTTTACTGTGCATTGCAAATTTAGGAGTTTGCTCCTTGACTGTGCAGTCTTTGGCTTCTGGTTCCACTGCCTATTTATGAAAGATTTTAATCTGCCTGCTACAAAAGAGAGATTCCCATAAGCAGAAGTCAGCAATCCTGAAAACAGTTGTGTTGTTGGGAGTGTGTTCTCTGTGGGCTGCTGCCTCTGGTTTCTTAGGTCTCTTGCCTCTTAGCAGTGGTAGTACCCTGGTAAATAAGGTCATAGTTTGGGGTTTGGAACTAGATTATCTTTAAGGTCCCTTTCAACCTAAGCCAATCTATGGTTTGCGTGTTGGAATGGCAGTCTAGCTTTCATCATGTCTTTCAGATAAATACATTTGGATAAAAATTGGTTCTTTTATCAATAGGAATTAAAGACACTTGCTGAGCAGACATGCTTGTTGATAAATCTCTGTGGTACTCTCTGCTTAAGGAGAGTCTCCTGATGTTGCAGAGGCTGATAACTTCTGTGGGCAGAACTGAGGCTGTGAATGGAGCCATCTCTTCTTTTGGCCTTCTTACTTGCCTGAATTCTGGATGGATGTGTACTAACACAGGATGAATCCTGTTTTCAGGACACTCAGGAGTTCCTGCGCTGCCTGATGGACCAGCTCCATGAAGAACTGAAGGAACCAATTGTTGCAGAGACACGAGATTTGGATATGGGTGACCAGGATGACAAGCGCGAGGGTGACCGAAGTCCTTCGGAGGATGAGTTCCTCTCCTGTGACTCAAGCAGTGACAGGGGTGAAGGAGATGGTCAAAGCCGGACCACGGGGAGCATGGGAGAGACAGAGTTGTTGATCCAGGATGAAGGAGGGAGAGGGATCTCTGAAAAAGAGAGGATGAAGGACAGAAAGTTCTCCTGTGGCCATCGGCGCAGCAACTCGGAGCAGGTGGATGAGGATGCAGATGTTGATACCACTATGATGCCAATGGATGGCAGAGCCTCACCTGAGATGCTCCCAGCTCCCCGTCCTGCCAGCCCATGCAGGACACCAGGTACAACACTCTTCTAGTTATGTTATTTGTGAGAAGACGTGTTGTATTCCTGCACTGGGTGCAATGACAACACATAATGGTGTGTTCCTTCAGTGGGTTTCAGAAGACCAAGGTTTTCTGCACTGTCCCTGGCAGTAGTTCTGCCTTTGTGCACAATTGCTTCTGTAAGAAAAACAGAGCGAGCTGGGAAGCTTAGCCAGGCTAGAGTGCTCACAAAGCTTCGTGCAGCCTGCATCCTAAAGACAGTGGTAGCAGTCTCTGCCAAACCTGCAAAAGTGATATTTCTGTATTTTTCCTAGCTGAGAAAAAGGTTTTATGTATGTATGTGACTTTATCTAACAGACTGGCCTGGGGAAATGTTGGCTGTGGGAAAGATGTGGAAGTGGCTGTTGGTTAATCTTGGATTATGGACTTTGTGGGGAGAAAAAGGTTATGCACAGTTGGTGCATTTCTGTATCTCAGGGAAAAGAAAAGAGCAGCTGTTAAGACGTAGGTGTGGAGGCACCTCAAACTGATCATATCCCATCTTTCAACACTTATCGTTATATAAGAGCCTTACTCTGCCAGCTGGCACTGAAGGCAGCAATGCTGTTTATGTGGATAAGGGATACAGGAGCAAGCTGTAAAACCTAATTAGTCACAAGTGTGAAAAAGTGGTGGATTGGTTGGTGGGTTTTTTTATAATTATTAGTTCTCTATGCACTCTTATCCATGCACTGAGAGTGCTGTTATCTACCAACCTGTGCAAGTAGGACAGTTAGAAATGACTGAACTGTGAGTTCTGGGAAAGGTTCTGTGCTGGAACACAGAGCTGGGGTGACACCGATTGTAATACAGTTGCCTTGGGTTTTCATCTGTGCTCTCTTGCCTTCTCTTTTTCCCAACAGAACCTGACAACGATGCCTACGTGCGCTGCTCCTCTCGACCCTGCAGTCCAGTCCATCAAGAAATGCACTCCAAGCTCTCCAGCAGCCCTCCTCGCTCCAGCCCTGCCAGGCTTGGACCTTCCTATGTACTCAAGAAAGGTAGTGCAGGGCAGTCAGGTGTGGGCTGTGAGGCAGAGGGGGGCATGTGGAGTGGAGGAGGAGGGGTTCGTTGGCAGAAGAGAGAAAGAATGCTTTATGATCCTTAATTAGCAGTTCTAAGCAGTGCTGATTCCCCTGGAACATCAGTGCTTTTTCAAGTCGTACCAGGTAAAGGCTACAGTAAACTCGCAGGTAAAGTCAGGGTTTGGATACAGCAGCTGTTCTAGTATGCTTTTCCATTGGAGCATGAAGTGATTTCCAAGATTTCCAGTGTTTGCATGCTGTGTTTGTTATTGATGAAAGAGCTATGAAGTCCCAAACGCAGCTCTGTCTCTTCAGGGGAGTGTGGAGATGTGTGAACATTTGTCTGCCAGACTTGCACTTACTGCGTGTGAGTCAAGGAACCAAAAGATGATGTTACTGAGGGAGAGCTCCTGGGCTCTCTGACATCATCAGCTCGCAGTAATAGAATTAGACTGCAAGCATCAGTCTGGTGCTGGAAGCATTGTTAGGCTTCAGGCCTGAGCCTGGCTTCTGTTCTTGTCAAACTGGCCTCTTAATCACAAGCAAATTGCAGAACAAAATCTCTCAGCATTGCAAAGCCACCAAACACAATGGCATGTACTTACACCATTGTCTCTACAGCTGTTCAGTAATAACATTCTTTCCAGAACTGTGCCCCGGCCTCTTGGCTGAGGTCAGCACAGCCACAGATGTTCTGGCCTGATGAAAAGCACTCTGTCTCCCTGCACGTGTGCATAGGGAGGGGGTTTGTTGTTAAGCAAAACTGTATGCTTGGCCATTCACTGCTGTGGAGAGTCTTCTCCAGCACTAGACACCTGACAAACGTGGTAAATGCTCAAGGGGAGGAAAAAAAAAGACAAAGTACACAGACTAAGAAGAAAGGAAGTAAAATGTAAAGCTTAAAGCAAAACATAGTCCTGAATGTGCAGGATCAGTGCTTCTCTTGTGATTGTGTGTCTGTGTGACTGTGCTTTAGACAGGAGATTGAGAAAGCGTTGCTACATGATCTCTTACATGGTCTCTGTGCCTCTTTCAGCCCAGATGCAGGCTTCTGGGAAAAAGAAGAAAGAACTTCGTTATCGCAGTGTGATCTCTGATATCTTTGATGGCTCCATTCTCAGCCTGGTGCAGTGCCTCACCTGTGACAGAGTGAGTGTCCTGATAGCTGTTGGTCAAAGAGCAGTCTTCTATATACCTAATAGACCACTTTTTTCTTCTTTTTTTCTTTTTTTTTTTGACAATGAAGCTTTCTGTTTCCAAACTGTGGGATGCAGCAGGCCTGCTAAAATCTTGTTAGGTGGGAGGTTTTTGAGACCTGCCATGCCGAGAAATTTTTAGCCTCCAGAGTGATGTTTGCTTATCTGTGCTACTGAGTTGGTCTAGCACTGTCACATTCACATCAGAAAACAAATTCCAACTCTACATAAAGATGGTGAAGGTCCTCCTTCTGACAGTAGGTAAGAAGAACTAGCCTGAGCAAGTTGTTGTTACTGCCAGGTCAGGTTTCTGCAGTGATAAAAAGTGATGGAAGTCAGGTCCTGGCTTCATTCCATGCACAGGAAACCCAGGCCTTTTCCTCTTGGATATTTCCAGGTTTCTACGACAGTGGAGACATTCCAAGACCTGTCACTCCCAATCCCAGGGAAGGAGGACCTGGCCAAGCTGCACTCTGCCATCTACCAAAGTGTGCCAGCTAAGACAGGGACGTGTGGGGACAACTATGCCTCGCAAGGCTGGATTGCTTTCATCATGGAGTATATCCGGAGGTGTGTTCCCCATGTGAGGGCTCTTTCTTCTGGGGTTTGCCCTGCAGTGTCTGAAAGACAGCTGTCCCTAATCAGTGTGCTTCCAGCAGAAATGTTAGCTGTTCCCTGCAATAGCACAGTGTGTGGTACCCCAGTTCTGTTTTGGTCTTTTCTTTTTCACGTGAGCCAGTTGCTGCTGTTCCTCTACTTCTGTAATTGCCCTTGACATCTCTTGTGCAAATGATGGTCCTCCATTTCTGCCTTCAGCTCTCTCTTGCCTTCTGGAGCAAATTACCAGAGTAGCTGTGCAAATTACTTCTAGATCGAGCAGTTACAGTGGGAACATCAGCCTTCCCTGTGCCTTTGGGTGATGAGCTTATAACCAGCAGCTAGAAGAAAGCCCATCTGCTGGGGGTTTTGTAAGCCAAAGTGTCCAACTGTTTCTCTGCAACTCTTTCTCCTCATTCCCTCTCTTCTGCAGATTTGTGGTGTCCTGTATCCCTAGCTGGTTTTGGGGTCCTGTTGTGACACTGGAGGATTGTCTTGCTGCCTTTTTTGCAGCGGATGAGTTGAAAGGTGAGTTTGCTTCAGTGGGATCTGCCAAAACCAAGCCAAAGAAAAACAGCATGTAGGAATATTTCACAAGCATTCTGGGAGCATGTTACATCTAGAAAGCCTGCTTTAATATTTATTTCACTTAGGGACTGGCACTACTAAAACCCCACAGTTCGGCTCCTCTTAGAAACTCAGAAATGAGTTTTCCCATCTGCTCAGAGGTGTTGCTTTTCCATTTTGAATCCAAACGAGTGTTCTTAGCTAGAGGCAGACGTGGCTCTTGGGTGGTTTTTTTGAGTTACAATGGCTCTTTAGCCTTCCTTGTTTCTTCGCTTTCTGTGTCCATTCCTACTCCCTAGAGGACTTAAACATTTTGCTGTTCACTTACAACAGTAAGCAGTATAGATTTTTCTGCTGGTTGATCACATTGTCCTTCCCACCCTTATTGAGGGAAGTGCTTGTTTTGATCACTTCTCACCCTGGTTTCCCTAAGAAGCCACTTTTAGTGTAATTTTTCTGCACGGGGTGGAAATTTATCAGTTCTAGGGTCGTGTGCTCTGAGTAAGTGCATAACAGCTTTCTTCTCTTCATCTATAGGGGACAACATGTACAGTTGTGAAAGGTGTAAAAAGTAAGTCTGTGTTATCTGTATGGTATTTCTGGAACTTTATTACTTCATACTACTGTTAAGCATTTTGCTGCATCCTCTCCCTGCTTTGTGCCACGTAAAGTCTGCCTTGCCTTGCTCCAGAGTTCCACTCTTGAGAGTTCACTGGCATGGGCAGGTAGTGCTGGCTTCAAGGGGGGGGAAAAGAGACAAGAAGGGTGTGAATAAGGATGTGGCTTGGTAGCTATTGCATTAGAAGGAAGAAGTGTGACAAACTGCTCATGCCATGCCTCATTTGATAAGGGTGTTGCAAGAAGCCTGAATTTGTTGCTGTTGAAATCAGGATCTGTCTTGAATTTCAAAGTGAGCAAGATGCAGCCAAACAACTGCCTTGCCTTTTGGTGTCCCTTTGCTTGAGCATGTTCTCACAGCTGATTTCTCTTTCTCCCTCAGATTGAGGAATGGAGTAAAGTACTGCAAAGTCCTCCGGCTACCAGAGGTGAGTAAGAGCGCCTTGATTCTTACTTTTCTTTCAGCAGACTCTGTTTGAGGAGGTAAAGAGGTTAGAGGTAGAACCGAAACAGCAGTTTGTTTTGGTGGCAGAGCTCTGTATCTAGACCAGAAGGAGATTTTTGATGAGCCAGCAGGATTCATAAGAGGCAAAAAAACCCTTGCAAGGATAAAGTGCACAGAGAGGCTTTTGGATCAGGACACCCACGGCAAAACTGTGCTTTGGTGTTCTGTTTTTGGTCTTTTAGATTCTCTGCATCCACTTGAAACGGTTCCGGCATGAGGTGATGTATTCCTTCAAGATCAACAGTCATGTCTCCTTCCCCTTGGAAGGGCTGGATCTGCGGCCTTTCCTGGCCAAGGAGTGCGTTTCCCAGATCACCACCTATGATCTACTGTCAGTCATCTGCCATCACGGCACAGCAGGCAGTAAGTCCTTCTTGTGAATGTGTGGCAGAAGTGAGCAAGAACAAGAGGAGTATGAGCGAAGCAGAAGCGTGTTCGAGGACTGGGCAGCAGCTCTTATGAGAGAGCCTGAGTCTCATCTGCACGCTGAATTTCAGCTGCACTGTGTTTCCTGTTACAGGTGGGCATTACATAGCCTACTGTCAGAATGTGATCAATGGCCAGTGGTATGAGTTTGATGACCAGTATGTCACTGAGGTCCATGAGACTGTGGTACAGAATGCAGAAGCCTATGTCTTGTTCTACAGGTGAGCACTGCTCTGTATGCAGCAGTTCTGTCCTGGCTGCAGAGTACTTAGAAATGTGTATGGAAAACTAAGTAAAAGAATTGCTTCGTTTTCTCTTCCTTTCCCTACTGAAGGAAAAGCAGTGAGGAGGCTGTGCGAGAGCGTCAGAAAGTTGTGTCCCTTGCCAGCATGAAGGAGCACAGTTTACTCCAGTTCTACATCTCTCGAGAGTGGCTCAACAAATTTAACACATTTGCTGAGCCTGGTCCCATCACCAATCACACCTTTCTGTGCTCTCACGGAGGTAAGATGGTGCTGCTGAACCCAGAAGAGCATCTTTCAGCTGTGCCTTCTTGTTTTCTGGTGCTTTAACAAACACAGGGGAAAAAAAGCTCCAGCTGTAGTCCTGTCACAGCATATGCTGTTGTAGAATCTGCCTCGCTGGCAAAAGCTTCAGCCCACTCCAGAAGAAATGAGACAGTTGCTCCATTGTCCTGATCAGAGGCACAGAGGAATGCCTAGTGCTGGGAAACAACAGTATTCAGTATTTCTCTGCTTGTTTTTAAAAACAAACCTGTAGAAAGCAGATAAAGCAACATCTATCTGTGTTACCCTATCAGCAAAGTTGCCCTTCAGTGTTTGTTTGGAGAATGGAGCACGTGCTCCTGAAGAGACCTGATACCACATTTTTAGTGCTCTCTTTCATCTCTCATGCCCAGGAGCCTTCATGTTTGTGTATTCACAATTAGGAAGGAAGCACTTGATTAGAAACTAGCTCCTTGAACTGAGTAACTTCCACAGTTAGTGAACTATTGAGTGACTTCCATTAGTAGAGGAAGCAAATGCTGGAATCGGGGAGTTTTCAGTAAGGAAGATCTTTCTCCTATTTCTGTCTTTAACCAGCAGTAGAATTCTGTTGTTCACTCTCCCTCTTGCCTTTCCTCCAGGGATCCCTCCTAATAAATACCATTACATTGATGACCTGGTTGTGATTCTGCCCCAGAACGTGTGGGAATATCTCTACAACAGGTGAATATGGCCATTTCATTCTTTGTCCCATTTTGTTTTCCTAGACCGTCTGTCATCCTGGGCTCTTCCCATCTTAGGCACCATCCAAGGTATAATGCCTCACCATGGCACCTCAAGGGCATGCAGCACTTGGTGTGGGCTGACAAGACTCGTGTTAGGGAGATCCTACTAATCTAAAACAACATGAGCTGTATCAGTGTGCTGTGTCACGACAGTACTGTGACCCCCACTGTGTTGCGTGAAGTCAATGCTCTCCATTCAGAAAAGAGCTGTAGGTGCACCTCCTTCCTCACTATCTGGAGTAGTGTAAAAATCCATCTGTGTAGGATTCAGGGCTGGGAAGCACTCCGTTTTCCTGCAGTTCTGCATTCCCCTCCCTCTCTTGTGCTCAGGTTTGGGGGTGGCCCTGCAGTGAATCATCTGTACGTGTGCTCTATTTGCCAAGTGGAGATTGAAGCACTTGCCAAACGCAGGAGAACTGAAATTGACACCTTCATCAAGGTTTGTATGGGAGGGATCTGGAGGCAATGGAAGAGGGTGGAGGTGGGAAATGGAAGCTTGTTGTGGACAGGTAGTGGAAAACTCTTGCCCTTGTTTTCCAGAATATGACTTACAGGAGATGGATTGTGGGGTTCCCCAGTGCTGTCAGCATGGGGAGGGGCAGCTGGAACACTGCCTGCGGGTGCATGGACAAACAGCATTTGAAACCATCCTAGTCTCTTGCCTCTACTAGTAGTGGAAACAGGTGGTGGAGGGGGTGATTGGATTGTTCAGAGTAAGGGGCTGTTCTGAAGAGTGGCAAGGCTGCTTACAGCTAAAGGAAGGGGCTCCTCCTGGCCTCAGAAGTGACTGAACCTTTCTTGCACTTCTGTTCTCTGCTCTCCCAGCTGAACAAGGCTTTCCTGGCAGAGGAGTCTCCAAGTGTCATCTATTGTATCAGCATGCAGTGGTTCCGTGAGTGGGAAGCCTTTGTCAGAGGGAAAGATAATGGTAAGAAGCCAGAGATCGCTGGAAACTGTCAGTGCTGAGAGGTGGAATGAAAATAAGTTCATTTTTAGGTGTCTTCCTCAGTAAGCACTGCACCTGATGGGTACAGCTTGAGGCTGCATGGAGTCTGGACAGAAACCAGTCAGTGTGCCTGCAGGTCCCTGGGCTGGGGCAGAAATAATGAGGTCAAGCGTGGGAAATGATCTGAGTTGGGTGGCAGCACAGTGGTTCTATAAATGTTTGCTTTTCCTCTCACAGAGCCTCCTGGACCAATTGACAACAGCAAGATTGCACTCACAAAAGCGGGTGGCCACATGCATGTTAAACAAGGTAAGGCATGTGCTGCTGTCTTGTAGTATCCTACAAGGTGAGGGAGAATATTTCACTGCATGTCTGTCCACAAAGCAGTCGCAGAACAAGATGGTGCTGCAGAGGGAGACAGCTCCCTGCACATCCCTGTGCTCACAGCCTTGGTTCTCCACTGGCAGCTCCCACGTAACTGACTTGCTGGCATGACTTAGTGTAGTAAACCCTGCAGTCCTCCATCTCCTGTTGTTGCTGTTCCCACATCTTTCCATCACTTCCCCTTGCCCACTGTTGTAGTGTTGCAGTTGACTTGTCTTTACTCAACGTCTGCTGCAGTCCAGCTCGTGAAATAACACTGCCTGGGCTGTACTCACTGCACTGCTGTGCAGATAAGATTGCATTTGTATCTTGGCTCTCTCTCAAGATAAAAGATACGCTGTGGGCTGAAGAGCCATGGAGCCTCAGTGGCTTCCAGCAGCAGGTGGCACTGCTGAGGGCCGGTGGGAGCGTTGCTGCTAAGGCTGCATGGGGCTTCGTTTGGACGTTGCAGATGTGGGCACCGGGTGTGCTCTGCCTTTCTGGTACAGAGGGAGGCGGAGGGGGGACGATGTCCTCCGTGATGTAATGCAGCAGCCCCTCCAGCTGATGGCTGCGTGTCTGCTTATTGCTGTTGTCCTTTCCAGGTGCTGATTATGGGCAGATTTCCGAGGAGACGTGGATTTATTTAAGCACGCTGTATGGAGGGGGCCCAGAGATTGCTGTCAGACCGAATGTGGCCCAGGTCCAAGAACTGGATAACCTGCATGGGGAACAGAAGATTGAAGCAGAGACCTGGGCTGTGTGATCTGTGAAGGATTGGGCAGGGAAGGTACGGCACAAGTATGTGTGCAGATGGATGGGGAATCCTGAGGAGTCAAACCTATTCCTTTGTGTGGTACTCAAAGGCGTGTGCAGCTCCCACCACCACTTTGGGGAAGGCAGATGTCCTTGGCCATCCTTTCATGAGGTTCTGGATGTAGGGGTGGTACTATGAAAGACTGGGAGAAATCAGTTTCTCTGTAATTCATTTTTGTAGCCTCAGTGGGGAAAAAAACTGGTGGTGAGATTGCAGATGGACTTTACTAGCCTGTGTTTTGACCCGAGCCTCTTCCTTTTCTTTGCTTACAAGAAGTCAGCACTCTCAGCTTGTCTTCAGTAAACTGATTCTCTGCTCCTCTGCAGGTTTTGCTTTTGGCACTTTCCTCTTTTTAACCCTGTGTAAAGATAATGAGATGCTATTTATGTTTCCAGTAAGCAGCGTTGCAACTAGAGAAACCTGTTTATTTGAAGCTAACTAAAGCCACAAGGTCTTCTGGTAGTTTTGTGCTGATGGTGCGCAGTTGTCACAACTTCCTAGTTTTGCTCCTTATCTAATTCTTGCAACTTCAGTTGCAACTGACTAATTTTGAAATAGTCTGTTTCATTCTCCCCTAAGCCCTAAAGTGACACCTTCACCATCCTGGCAGGATTTTCTGCTCCTTGTATCTGATTTCATGTGTTCAGCATGTTTTCAGAGAACAAGGCTGGAGGATGAGTTCTCCTTCCCTCAGTACTGTTTCCCCTTAAGCTCCTGGCAGCTTGCTAGATTTGGGATGCAGCCTTACAGGTCAGACTCAAAGCTGTTCAGTGGGCTTTGGAACAGGACACGGCATTTTGTTTGTAAGCCCAGAACCCCTTCTCAGAATGACCCTGCTGTCAGCACAGATCTGTCACTGCGTCCGTCATGAGAAACAAAGGGTGAGTGGGGTCTGAAGAGGGCGACTGTACGTTTGCACAGCCTGCTCAGGTGGGCAGGGCCCTCTTGGAGCACTGAAGAAGGTGCCTGGCTGATCAGGTGGAGTGGCTTCAGGAAGGAGCTGCTTTCTGCAGACAAGCCTCCACCTGTGTGCTGAGGTCATTTAACTTCTCAGTACAGATGTCCTTTGTGTAGGCAGTCGCTCATTTAACGAATAGAAATAACATGCTCCCTCTGCTGCTGCTGCTGTAGCTGTGGGCTATAATAACAGCCAGCAGAGAGAGGCAGGAAGACAAGAGTCTGAACACTAGCTATCCCAGCAGGTCTATTCCTCAAAAGTTCTTCCTTCATGTAAGACAAGGCCATAGGAAAACAGCATGCACCTGTATTTCAGTGAGCTTCAATGGAGTCTCAGTAAGGCAAAGCTGGCAGAAGGGACCTCTCTTGGGCTGAGGACCAAAACTGTGCATTCACAGTGCTGGAACCTGCCTGGTTCCACAGCATCACACCTGGGCTCGGTGGCCCACAGAAAAGAAAAAGGAAGGGAGGGCTGTGCTTTCATTCACAGAGCATGGAGAAGAGTGCAGAAGAGTTTGAAAAGGAAAAAATGTGGCCTTCAGATTTTTTTAGACCAAAAGATTGCTGTAAACAGCAAATCCTTCTTTAAATAAATCCTGTAAATGGTTCAGCATGTTAATTTCACTATCTTGTTTATTGGATGCCTGTATATGCCCCAGGGGAGGTCAAAGAATGAGCTGCTGTTGGGATTTCTCATTGTTCTCAGCTTTGTTCACCACTGCAGCCTTCTTGGAAGCTGCTGCAGAGCCTGTAGGGCTGCATGTCTGTGTTGTCTGTGCCGCTCAGAGGATTGTACAGATTGTAATAATACTCCTGTGCTTAAGTGTTATACTTTGTGCTGAAAACGTGTTACAATAAATATATGTGCATCCAACACACTGCACGACTGCTGCCTGCCTGCAGGGCCAGAGCATCTGCCAGCTTCCTCCGTGTTCATGGTGCTAATGAAAAACCCCCCAAAACCCCCAAGCTTCTTGCTGCCACGAGGCCTCGCAGCAACTCCTGAGCAGCCCATCAGCTGCTCCTGCACTGTGGCAGAGGAGGGCGCCTGCTCCCCAGGCAGCCCCTGTGCACAACCATGGTTCAGCCAAGTTCATCTCAGAAAGCTGGGCTGGCTGGGAAGCACGTGCTATGGGAGAGCAGCAGCGTGAGGGGAGCCACGTGTGAGGGGAGGAGGCTGGAGTTTCTTGAGAAGTTCAAGCTTCCTAGAGCACAGCCTGTGCAGTTTTTGTCAGTGTTGTGTGGCTGGAGGGTTTCACACACTCCCTGCTAACACGTGCATGTGTTGCTTGGCTCGTGGGCACGATGCAGCCAGCAGCACCGTGACTGCGGGCCCAGAAACGCAGTGCTGTCAGTTACAGGCTGGCGCACTGTGCCATGGGGAACAGCGGCGCTGCTGAAAGGGGGGGGTGACAGAAACGCAGCCCGGGGTGAGGGGCTGCAGGAGACAAGCAGTCGCTGCCAGCTGGGTGAATAACGTGGCATTGCTGGAGCCTGGGCTGCCCGAAGAGCTGGGGCAGTGAGGACATGCAGCTCGTTCTCTAGCAACTTGAAATCAACCGTCAAAGCTCGCATCTAGCAAACAAACGCCGTAACCTCAGCAACTGCAGAACAGTTTGTAACATTCCAGGAGACATTAACAAACTCCCTTCCCCAGGGATGCGATTATACAGCGTCTAGACAAACGCTGCACTGGCCAAACCTAACTTTTTGTTATCCTCTGTCCATTAAAATACTCAAAGCTTAGTTCTGCATCTATATTTCATTTGAAACGTGACATCATTGATGCTTTTCTCAGGCCCCCACCGTAAGTGTCTGGTATTTCTGAGCACATCTCAGCACAGCTAGCTTTGTGACTCGCTGTTAATGTAAGCCAGAGATTATGGCTGAGCTGTATCAGCTCAGATCTCTGCAAAAAAGGGGAGAGAACTGTTCATGCATTGGAACGATGGAGCTAGCTTCGTGATTTTAGATTCTCTGCTCCCTCCCCCAGCCCAATGGAAGCAGCAGGAGGGGGGGGGTGCGATTTACTTGCTGTTCTGCTCACTGCTCCCAGGCTTAGACTGTGGCCTCACAGACACACAGTTGTGCTGCAGCTAAGACTGTGATACACAGATAACAAATACTCTGCACTAACCTGACCCCTAGAAAGGGGAATAGCTCTTCCTTCCATGGTGCACAGCCGGCATACTGGAGCTTGACCCCACAGCTTCCCTTTGCCATCTTTTGCCTCAGCCTGATCCTGGAGCCCGTTGTCAGTGGTGCATCTCCACCCTCCTGAATGACCAAAGTAAACAGCATCCTGTACTCTCACATGTTCAGTAACACTGGTGGAGGTAAAGCTTAATTTTATTTTTCTCCTAGCTGCTGCTCACCTTGGCTTCAGGTTCCTGTCTTCCAGTCATTCTGTGCTGTTTCTATGTGAAGTTAGCAGTGCTACTACTGGTTAAGATAAATCAGAGGTACAGCCAGACCGATGCTGCCTCCTGCACGTTGTTTCCCAAGAAGCACCAAGACATGGAGCACATCTCTCAGCTCAGTTTTCTCTCTGCTTTTGAGCATTCTTTCTAGCAGACTGATAAACAGTACTGATTTGTCCTTAATTGACACAGACGTTAATTAGTGCTGGCAAAGAAATTGTTAAAACAGCAATCTGACCTTAGAGCTCTACAGAGCTGCTTCAAGTGAAAGCGTCACCTACCGTAAGCTGCACAGCTGCACGTCCTCGTGGCTCCTGGCTGATGCTGCTTCCAGTGAACTGAACTATCAGGTGAAGTCAGAAAGTTTAAAATAACAGAAGAAGAAAAAAAAAAACAACCAAAACTAAAAAACCAACCCATAAAACCACACCACCTTTTTGCTAGCTGGGAAGTTTGATAGAACAGCATCTCAAAGAGAGACAGTGTGTCTCAGAGCCCCATTAGTACTCAAACACCTGCAAATTCCAGTATGAAAAACAAAAGCAAGAAAGAAGTGCCATGAGAAAGCCATCATTCTGAATACAGCAGGCTATTGCACTGGTATCTGGCTGAAGCAGTAGGTTGCAGCCAAGGGCCCTTCTCAGCTAGAAATAGCTGTGGAAAGGCAGAGGTCACTGGGGAGCCAAGGGCCCAAAGCCTCGCTCTATCAGAGAACCCCCAGCAGAGGTTTTGCCTTTTTCATTGGGAAAGAAAAGGAACAAAACCATTTTTCTTTGTCCCTGGAAGGTCAAAGGGGTGCAGCGAAACCGTGCTTCTGGAATTAAAGGTTTATTTAAATATGTGGATGACTCTCCTCTCACTGTTACAAGGTCAATATTTGCTTTCAAATGGAAGCACTTTATTTGGTTGAATTCTGTCTCCAGAAACAAATGGGCAACACCAGAACCTTTTACATTGGCAATGAAATCACAACACTGAGATGCCACCAAAATCTAGAGATCAGTGCTCAAACACACATACACACACATATACAAATAAAAAAGTGCTCAACATCATCATGTTAAAATAGAATTTGGCTTCTTTTAGGTTTTTTGACACTTCAGGCAGGAAAAAATAACAAACAATATGCATCAAACTAAATGAACTTCTGAAAAATACTCGGCGTTAAACACAACTTTCAGTATCAGTAAATATGTTTCTTCTCTATTTACAGACGTTAAGAAAGGGCATGAGAGACTTGCTGGGGACAGCAGGGTTTTGCAGGCTGCGCAGTCCCCACTTCTGGGCAGGAGAAGTTCAAGCAGAGTTTTTATAAACCAGTGCACATATTCAGTCCTTCTGCTTTTGCATAAGGTAAACTGGACCAAAGTCACCCGTTCTTTACCCTGAATGAAGGCAGCAGAATAGAGATTGTAGGATACGTGACCGTCCATCGTTTTTCTTGTGGTCAGTTTGCAGATCCAGGCATCAGGGAGCTGCTCACCCAGTTTATAAAAACTCCAGCTGTAGCCTTTATAAAACTCTTTCAAAGACAACCAGGCAGCTGAAGCTAATGCTCCTACGGTGCTGCTGAACAACACAGACGCTGCAACCCCAGTGCTCCACAGAGGCTGACAATAACATACTGTCCACCCATATATATATAGAAAAGCAAACTTAGGTAAAAGTTTGACACAGCTGGCACAACAACAGGTGAAAATGAACCCCCCTCGCTGCTGATCCGACAGTGCATCAGACACGAGAACAAAACACTACAAGCTAGAAGATTCTGCGGCCGTTCTTGCACACCTGCTGGCTGCTTCCCCACTCGGACTCCCAGAGGTGGTGCCGGCCGCTCACGCAGCTCTGTCACACATCTGCACAAAGCCACGAGCACTGCTGCTCTCGGGCTCACAGATCCGGGGTTACGTGATCCCAGCTGCAGGGATGAGAATGGCAGTTTCAGTGGAGAGGGCCCTTCTGACTCCAGTAGCACTGCGCTGAGGTGTCAGCCCTGCCTGCGCTGCAGGCTCCACTTCGGTCAGGTTAAAACATAACCTGGTGCTGGTTGGTGCTTGCAGGCTGTAAGCAGGGCAGTACGGCAGCTCGGGACCAACTGAAGGACTGAGGGGGGCTTTGCTATGGAAATTAAATTGGGTATCTCAAATGGAAAGGGACAAAGTTCTGAAGACAATGCTAATTCAAAACTGACTTCATCCCGAGTGAGGAAGACGAAGGCAAACCCAGCATGGAGAGCAGATGATTCTGGGACACATTTCTACATGCTGGCAGCAGAACACCACGCTCATGTCTGCAAACTACACCTGAGAGGTTTCTCCTCAGGCTCATCAGCCACAGCAGCTCCCATACAAATTCTCCTCCAGTTCTGGGGATTTCACAGGAGATGCTGAAGTTCCCTAGGAGCAAGCAGACTCCCCCAAACGATGGGTTGGTTTAAGGATAAGTAAGGTTGGTTTAAGGATAAATAAGGCCCTCAGGAGCTACGAGGAGCAACCGACTCTTACAGGCCTTAACCAGGTACAGGATTACTGTGACAACTCAGCAACAGTAAAGACTCAGGGAAACCAACGCATCTGCAGTACAGAGATTTGGAAGGCAACTGACCCCTTTGTTAGGCAGCTTGGGTCGTGCAGCGTATTTGGAGATAGAAGCATGACGTGACAGTGCAGCATCGCTTCTGCTTCACCTAAAACCGTGTGAGAACAGGATGGCTGAGGGCTGAGGGCTGACGTCTGGGCCAAGGTCCAGTCCAGGACAACGTGGGAGAACGAAATAGAGTGCAGTTTTCTTTTTTTTCTTTTCTCTTTTATTATTATTATTATTTTTTTTCTAAAAAAATTCTGTTATTCAAACATTAACTGATGAGAACGCACAAGAGGTCATGCAAAAGAAGAAGGTAGGTCTGAAATGCTGAAAAACAAACCAACAAAAGAAAACTGCAAAGAGATTAACAACGAGCCACAAAATAATGTGGCCCTTGGGAAGGTGGGCGCAGGCAAGGCAACAGGGCGAGCATGCAGACTGAAACAAGAGCAAAATGGAGGTCTTTGTGATGAGCAGAACGGGGCTTCAAACCAAAACGCCGGTGTCTGTGTGTGTCTGTGTGTGTGTGAAGGAGAGGAGGAAGAAAGGAGGGGCAATAAAGGGGAAGGGGCAAGAGAACAAGCAGGAAAGAAAGTGTACATACGTGAGCTTGAAGGCTTTCAGGCAACAGCAAGGTCATAGGGATTTAATACTTGGCATGAGCATCAGCCTAGATTTAAAAAAAATAAAGGCTGAAGAGTATTAGTGACTTTTTTGTGGGAAGAAGAATACTGAATGGTGCATGTGGATCCAGTTTCATATCTGCCAATTCAGAGTCCAGTCCAGCTGCTGTAACACTGTCCCCAGGAGCAGCTTACCATGTGTATGCACCTCCTTTCCAAGCTGGTGAAACGACCTGCCGGATTAGTGCTAAAGGCACCATGTGAAATGCTGATGGACCAGTGCATACATTCAGATGGACTGAGGGACAAGGGAGGACAGAAGACAGACCTGCACATGCTTGGGACTCTCCAGGCACCCTTTGCATCAATGGGCAGCCAGCGGTTCTCTGACCAGCACGGGGAGGAGCTGGGAGGGGAAGTGCTGGTTATTTTGTTTATAGAAGGGCTGTGCCAAGCTGGTAGAAGAGCAGGGAAGGCTGGTAAGTTAATCTGAGCCACAGGTAGCATGCCATGGAAAAGAGCAAGCGTCTGAATGATACTGGGGTGGAATTTAGGTCTGACTTTTTCAAGTGGGAACTCCAGACAAGAGTGGGTGTCTGGCTTTCCATGGGTATGTTTAAACTGCCTGCAGGGTAAACAGACCATTTTGTTTCTCCTTCTGTGACAAGCTCGCCCCGAGGTTCTTGCACCAGCACAAACACCTTTAGGAATCTAAAACATAAGAAAGACAAAAAGAAAGAGACTGGATTAGAAAGAGACTGGAGAAAAAGGGTTCCCTTAAGAGTAGCACTACCTGCAGGAGGTTAAAGGAAACCGAGCACCTACAGGGTTACAGAGGGTTAAGCAAAGCTCCTGAACTCAGGCGCCGTTCACCCTCAGCCCTTCCTTCCAGGAAGCATCGCTGGATCGCTGCTTTCCCCTGGGAGAAGGATGTCAAACCCAGGAGCAGAGCCCTGCCAGCACTTTCTCAGCACGACAGCAGAGCAAACAAACAGCTTTTTCCGTTTCAATCTG
This sequence comes from Perdix hodgsoniae, assembly GCA_035772895.1. Classification (NCBI taxonomy): domain Eukaryota; kingdom Metazoa; phylum Chordata; class Aves; order Galliformes; family Phasianidae; genus Perdix; species Perdix hodgsoniae. The sequence goes on along the minus strand of JAPSGF010000020.1, from coordinate 4,717,169 downwards.
CTAAGAGGTACTGTATCTGTTCGAGTGAACGATACTGAAGAATAACAGGAAGCCAAAACACAAAGAATTTTGCGGATGAGCCCAGACCAGCCACCCCCTACACAGCAGGCCACGAAGACCCCTCACTCTTAGGGGAAGTGAAGAAATAAACAGGTAAGTGAAAGTCATCTTAGCCTCTGAACTCATGCCTTGTCACATTCCTGCAGCCACAGGCTTCTGGCTGAGGGGGAGCCTGCTCTGTGGTCAAAGCTATGGTCCAGAGGTTTGCTTTGGCTGAGGAGACTGCTTTATGGGGAGGGATAAAGGATGAGTCCAAACTTCCCTCACACTGTGATGGGGGGACGACCTTCAGGTGTCCTTTCTGCCCACTTCCACAGCAATAATGAATGAAAAAACCTCCATATGACAGCACAAAAAGAGTTTCCACAGAGCCACAGCAAAATATTCTTCCCAAAAAACAACTGCGTTTCTACTTAAGGCACCTCTGTGTGGGAAGCAGGTGAAAAGCAGCTCTGGGCCACCTCCTTTCCACGAACAAAGTCAAAAGAATAGCCATCCAAAAAAAAAACTCACAGGAATGAGAAAATATAATGTTTATTAGAAGAAGACACCGTGGTACATGAAGCTAGAAAGAGATTTCTGACAGGTGACGATTCTTTAAAAAATAAGCATAGAAATGGAACAACCACACTGGCCAGAGTTCACAAACTGTAACACCAAACAGAAGTTCCTATGCAGCTCCAACCAGACACAGGCAGCTGAGGAACCAGAAGGGCTTATCAGCATAAGGACCGAGTAGTTATCAAAACAACAGCTAAGTTAAGCAGAACAACAACCTATAAAACCATTTATATTTATATATATAAAATGATAAAAACAATTTAAATTCAAGTAACTTTAGTTTTTAAGTTATGTTATATACATATTTTTAATACCAGGAGAACTAAAGACAAGTATTTAACACAAAGATATATTTTTTTTTAAAAGCCACAGTCCAGTTGCTCATTAATTACCAGTTCCTAAAGGATTTGGCAAGCATTAAATAATCAGATACATCCTAGATCAAAAGTGCATCAGCATGGTTAACTTTCACCTATTGCTCTGTGCAAGCCAAGGCTCGCTGCGCTGGTTCCAGCAAACAGCAGAGCACTGAGCTGCCCACCAACCAGGGCTGTTTGTGGAGCTGGGGGATGCAGAGGGAAAATGGAGCAGACGTGGGCAGAGCTGCCATGCTGACACGGCTCCAAACTCGTTCTTTGTTCTTCCCTCCCCCCCCGAAGCATAACTTTACACAACAGTCCCTACCACTCGGGTCCCCCAGCAGCCAGCCCCTCTCAGGGCAGCACGCGTGGCTTTTCTGCTGGGTGCCACCAAAGTTCATCTAACGATTATTTCAAACTTCTTCCGTGTATCACATTTAAAAGAGGGCTCTGCTCCCAAGCAGATGATGAGGTAACCACATTTAATAACACAGGATGGTCAGCCTGGAGCACAAAGGTCCAAATGGATCCAGGATTGACAGCCAGCAGCACCAGCACCTGCCAGAGCAGGAAAGCCCTGCAATAAACTACGCCAACAGAGCCCCGAGCAACGCTCCTCCTCCTTCCCTAGCAGGGAGAGGTTGGCACAAGCCCCAAAACACAACCATCTATCTGACAGATCCACTTCTCCGTCTGAACGTTTTTAGCACTTCTAACAGTTTCCTGAATGCTTCGCAAAGGGAACGAACTGTGTTGGCTCCCACAGGTATCAGGAAGGACAACACTGCTGTTTACAGCTAAATTCACGCCAAGGGGCAGCGCTTCCATGGGCAGCGATGCACATTTAAATTGCAAGGAGAACTTAGACATGCATCAGCTGAGCGAGTGGCACCTAACAGAGTCCTTCATTGGTGGAGACATGCCACGTGCATTCCTCTCTTCTAAAGAAAACCTTCTGAAATACATCTCTTAAAACAGCAGTAGCAGCAAACCCGTAGAACAAAAGGTGAACACAGGCCTATGCAAACCTACTCAGAGATTTTCTGAAGTGATTTGTACACATCTGGAAAAAAAAAAAGAGGCAGAACAAGATAGACATTACCGTTCTTTTTGTGGCAGGGTTTGCTAACACCCTCTGGCTGGAGTTTACCATTGTAAACTTTACCAGCAGCCCTCACACAGCCCTGCGCTGGCTGACGTCAGCAGCACAAGCACAGGGGTGGCTGCAGCACACAACTTACCTGTCCTACCATCCCAGAGGCACAGCGGCTTTGCTTGGGCACCTCACCTAAAGGCTCTTTGCACAGCTCCACCAAGAGCTGCCAGCTGCTCCAGGGTCTTTTTTGAAGACAGGAATTGAAGTGTCTAAATGCTTTAGCACTGCCATTTTCAGGAAAGTTGTAGTTTCCGGTTTTAATAATCGAGGACTGAACAAAGTCTTACTACAGCATATTAATATCAAGTGAGAAAACTGCAAGTTTGCCTTCTGAATGCAGAAGCATTCCCCATAAATCTTTACACTGCTTCTCTGATGTTTTATGGCAAGTCTTCCATGTTAACATATGTAAATATCATAGATCGTTTCCATTAGATAGTCACACGCACAGTTGATTTTATTCTCAAAGTCCAGCAAAATTAATGGGAAAAATAAAAGATCTGAACTCCTCCCAGCTGTGTCAGCATTCGCTCCCAGCACAGGCTGCCCTTCAGCATCACTCAGAGAGAGTGCAGAGAGCCATGCCTGGTACATCTGACAGGTGGAGATGCCACAACAGCTCAGCTGCTTCAAGCACCCTGCGCTGCTGAACACATCTTCCAGCAGAACAACAACGGTGCTTTCAACCACTGCCACACACAGAGGACAGGTTGTCCAAGGGAGAGAACACCGAGTTATGAGGTCTCTCATTCTGTGCTGTCTTTGTCCTGAACGTGAAGCAGAGATAACATACACTACCAACCCATCTTTTGAAGGTTAACCAAAGGAGACAGAAGGGCTGAATTTGCTTTTGCATCTCAACTGCCTGTATTTGCCAAACATAAAACTACTATGGCAAAATCAGACCTTAGACTTCCATCTGCAGCAGATGAGGCACATGCTGATTAACACTGAGCCCAGGAAAAGGGGAACTGATCAAATTATAGCGTTTGTTTACAGAGATTTGTTTACAGAGACAGGTCTCTTCTCTCTCCACTGTCCATAAACCTCTATGAGAATGGCTCCCTTTTCTTTTAAATTGGACGAGGCAGTTTGTTTCACACCAAGAACTTTTAAGGTTCTGGAAACACAATAATCTGAACGATTAAATGACTGCAAAAGAAGTGCATGAAATATTTAACAGTGGACTTCAAACACATCAATTTGAAACAGACCTAAAACTTCTCAGTGAGTTATATTACCAGGCATTTACATGCTAGCATGTATCCTACCCAGTATTCTCCTGTATGCACTGCTTGCTTACAAAATACACCTATCTGGGAGGAGTCAAAAGCAACTAAGAAACAGAAGACCGTCCAGTTTAAGCTCAGAGTGCCTCATTGACTGCATTTAAGCAAAAGACCCATTAGTTATGGGTCATCAGAAAACCTGTACTTCATTTGAAATAGCAAATACAGCCAAAAGACCATTTTCTGAAATGTATCAAGACAGGAAAGAATAAAGGATTTTCCTTAACGTCGATGTTTTAATGATTGATCAAGGATCACAGAGTGCTGCGTAGAGAGGCTTTGGCAAGACTTCTGCTTCCCCTTCCAAACACACTAACTAAATGATGAGCAGGTTTCAGTTCCAAAGGTCCGCAGAACTCAGTAGGCTCTGAAAGCTACAACAACGAGACACAAAACACCAGGCTAAATATTTCCCATACAGCAACCCACTGGATCAGTTTGGGACAAACTTGTGAACACGTCTGAAATACCCCCAGGATATGTAAGGAAAACCAGCAATGTTTCCAAATGGCTTTGTGTTTCCTGCCCTAGATTGGGTGTGCAATGGCAGTGACAGTTGAACAAGCACTTACTAGGAAAGGCTGCATTTCCCCTCTACCACACTAGCCTCCTCTGACCAATAAAAAGCATGTTTTGCAGTACAGCAAGCCATATTAGTCCATGTATGAAATAATGCACTTTGTGGCACTGTACAGACTTTCAAAAGGCTCTGTATGCAACGCAAAGTTGCAGGCGTGAGTATCTCTGTGAAAGCAAGTAAAGTAATAATAATATTATTAAATATAAGTCATAGCACCTTTGGCATTTTTGTCCAAATAGACTTCAACATAAGACGTAGGGACATAGCCCTCCTCGTCTTCGTTCCTTCGGATTCGTGTCCACCCATCACCTTTGTCTTCTTCTATTACATACAGCATTTCTCCTTCTGCTACAGAAATTGTTCCTTCATTCTGACCTGAAAGACAAAGTAACAAGGATGTTAAGCTGCCCTGCACAGTAGGAACCACAGGTGGAGTAGGGGATGCTCATGGCATGTAGGAACAAAGAGCTGGCATCCTTTGTTGCATCACTAGAAGCATGAACAGGAATATACAATTCTGGAGACAACAGGGTGCAATCAAAGAAGGAACATGATCTTGACCTAAGAGTTGCCATGGGAAATGCCAGCGCCACCATTAGAAAGAAGTCATGTCATCATTAACCTGAGCCTCACAAATATTCTTGTAGCTCCTGTCCAGCTGTTACAGCTCCTCCAATGGAAAGCAGTGATTGCAGGCCAGACACTTAAGTACCACAGGCAGGCTAAAACTATAAGGCATTGTATATAACATTAATAAGAACTTACTTCAGCTGAGGATCATAACCCTAAGTTATGTAACCCTTACATAAGTTTGTCCTCACAGCAGAACTCCCAAACATGTAACACATTCTTCTACCATAACATGCTCAGCTGATAACACAGCTTAAGCTTAACCCCCCCCCCGCTAAAAAATTCTCATAGGAACCTTCAGTATGAATGGGATGAAGTACACTGAAAGAATGAAGTGCACAACACAGAAAACAATTTTATTCCCTCCCTATTTCTCCCTGCCACTGTAAGGATGCACAGCTCCAGGTTTGGCTCTTCTTCTTGCAGGAGCCCTGCAAAATGCAAGACAAATTACTGCCCTAGAGCCACCAGAAAACAAATAATGCCAAAGCCTCACTCACTCCTTCTTTGTCTATTTAAGCACTACAGAGGTTAAATGGAGGTTTCCCACTTGTCATAGGAAGCAAACAAAGTAATAAGTAAAAGAAGAGTAAAGACTGAATGATACCTTCAAATGTATAGAGAGCTTTACATGTTCCTATGGTTGGTAGTGGTTCTTCATCGTCAAACTCATCGTCAAAATCTGTTGCAGGTACTTTCATCTCAGTCTCCTGACTTTGTTCTTCTGTGTAACTGCCATCTGGGCTGCTCAAGAGAGGAAAATACAGAGCAACTATAGCGACCAGCCTCAGGAGCTGGGAGGGCGGCTTGTTTACCCAGCACTTAAGGCAAGGTGAGCAACTCCAGCTGGAGCAGCTCAGCAATTCCACAGAATGGTCAGGACAGGCTGTTACCATTAGCAGCTGTTGTAATGCGATGGCCATTCTTCTCTCCATAACAAAAAGAACCTATCACACTTGCCTTCACAGCAGCGACTGCAGGGGCCAGCCATTATATTTAGTATTTAGAAAACCAGCTCTTCAAGTTGGAATGTTCTATAAAGCTAAAACTAGCGTGCAGAACTCATCGCGGAGCACCTGCCTTCAGCCTGGTCACACAGCCCTGAATACTGCAGAGCAAGTTTTCCTGGTGATGCAGCTAAAGAAAGCAAGTTCAGCTATCAGCCCAAACAAGGCAGCTCTGTACAGATACTGTACCTCTCCCGGTCCTGTGCACAGCTGTTCACTGCTGAAGTGTTCTGGGCTTCATACAGCCCGCTCTGCCGCCGGGCCTGCTCCGTCCGTGAGGGCAACCTGCCCTCCACCTCGGCCAGCCAGCCCTGCCATTGAAAAGCAGCAGTGTCACATCACTGAGCTCACATTCACTACAGGACAGACTGCTACTCCAGTGAACAGGCTGTATATCTTCATGTTTGTGGCCCGGCTTATAGAGTGAAGCCTTTCCTCAGTCCTATAATCCCTCTGGTGTTAATTGTAATGGGATGCATTTCTAACCGATCCTGCTTCCAAACAGTACTCAGGCTTTTGAGGTTCTGCATCTCTAAGAGGCTTCCTGTTAATGGCAGGCTGTTCCTTGAAACATGTATCATCTGATGGCTTCTGTTTTGCTATTAGACTTTAAATGGTGTTTCCCACTTACATTCCTCCAATTTTCCCCAGTCATCTGTACTCTGATGATGGTCATTATTTAAGCAAGCATCTGAACCTCTCTAGGCAATCTAGAGAATCCTGCAATTTTTATCTCCTCCTCTACTTGGCATAAATTTCTGGGCAATTTAAAGAGCACTGCTGTTGTCTGACAATCACAGGCGATGGTGCTTATTTATGTCACAGAAATAGGCTCAAAGATCTCAATTAATGTAAGTGATTCAGTAGCACTTCTCCATACACAAAAATGGATTGAAGCATTTTCTTTCTATCTGGAAAAGCACTGAAGCACCTATGTAGAAGTGTGCATACGCTGAGCTAACTTTCATCAAAGATGTGTGTACTCATTGAGACCAACATCACATTTATATCCCTCCCCATACCTCAAATTTCTGCACTTCTAGTCGTAGCTTTTCAATGTTCTGTTCAAGTTCTGATAGTCTGTGGTCCACACTCGCTGCATCTCCCATCTGTGGGTTCTTGATATACACATCTTTCATTTTCGTTAAGGCATCTCTGAGAGACAGAAGAAAAATAAAAGTTCCTAAATGAATACCATCCCAGTTTTGGGGGGAGACAGACAAACAGTTGCATCATTCTTCTCCATCACGGGCTGAAATCCAACTGAGTAACTGGGACAAAGAGCTGAATGCAGACATAACAGTAACAGAAATGGAGTGATAACCAGAAACTCTCATCCTGCCTGTTGCATTTTGCCTTTTGCAAAGCTGATAGTTTGTAAGATATTTATTTCACACTGCTTAAAAGGAAGCTGAATCCAGATGGTTTGCATTTGTCACAGCGCAGCAACAGATGGACCTCGGGCCACATAACGCGACCCTGCATCCTGTTCAGCTACACTGTATTTTTACCAGACTGTTTCTGGGGGCTGTGTTTCATATCAACCCAGATGCCAAATGCCTACGTTTTCAGAGATGTTAATATTAGGGCCCACTACGATGAATGCAGTACCATAAGACCAGTGCTGATAGAATACATGCATGAGATCCCTTAGGGATCTTTCGTTGCCAGCAATGTGCTGCCTTTGACCCAAAGCAAGTTGAACTTAAGGAAAAAGTTATCTGCATGATGAACGTTTCAGAGCTTAGAGATGGATGGACTTATGAGCTGATTTCCTGTACTTCTGCCACAGCCATTCAGCTTTCCTCTAGGCATTACTTGGGGGGGAAAAGGTTAATGTCAGTCCCACGACTCAAGTTAACACTCTTTATATTTTGGAATTTCCCACCAAACTCCTGACAATTGCAATCCTGTGCCTGCTTTTGCTTTGTGCGGAGAAAATGAGAAAAAGTGTGGGTGGCAAGGAAGTGGGAACTGCTCTGTGGTTGAAACCCTAAGGGACAATACTGCAAACATATGAGTCACGATGATCACTACTCTTTAACCCTTACTTAACTGCTGGTGTTAATTCCCCAATCACATACTATGCTCATTTTAAAATAGCATAATTCTACTCAGATTTCATATCAGATTTTAACACTGAGTTACCTCAGAATCAATACAGAAGGGTAAATGTGTACAGAAAGAAATGGAAGTTACCACAGAAGAAAAAAGCTATGGGAAGTAATATGACCATGTGCAAACTTCCTTTCTCATTTATGATGTAAGCGATGAAAATAAAATAAACTGAAATGATGAAAAAGTCTGACAGCAAACCAAAATTAACAGGTTCTTCAAAGCAATCCAGCAGAAAACACAGGCACATCCACGTAAATGTGAAGCAGTGTTGTGGGATGGACTAACAGCAGTGAGGCTGAGCCTTGAAATCACTCTGGGAAGAAAAGTTCTGTTTTTCTGTGTGCTGAATTTTTAATGCAATTGCAGGAGCCAGAATGTGAACAAACACTGAAAGCAACAAATACAAGCTGCCAGAATCAATAGAAAGTGTGTAACTAAAATGGTCCTGTTCTCAATCACAGTGATAAACGAAGCCTTGTAGAAAAAGCATCCACAAAAGCACTGGGCTCCTATTTCCTGCTCCCAGGAAATGTATGCTGCAGATCAGAGTCTTAAGATACACACCAAACAATCAGCACTTTGGACAACGTTATCAAGCTTATAATAGCCTCATTTGCTGGGATATACCCACGATCACATTTGCCCATCAAACGTTTGCAGGTGATCTGCCTAGTGTTGAGAGGTTTATGACTGTAACCCTGAGTGAGACCACGTTTACATCCTGTACGTACTAAAACTGATCAAACAACAAGGAAACAACCCCCCCACCATCACACCCAACCCATCAGTAACAGCTCACATCACACACACAAAAATATCTGTGTATCCAGCAGCAATCTTTGTCTTGCTTATGACTAGACTGCTACTTTCCTGCAAGGGAGCTCTGACTTACATCAGCCAAAATTCAATAACTGATTACAGAAGACATTTTTAGCAATAAATAAACTTTGTGCCTTCTCTTGGAACAGCACCTTAGAAAACACCACAACCTTATTTTTATCAGTTCTTATGTTTTAGTTGTTTCAGTTGATCTACTTCATTTTCCACGGGAGGAGTTGGCTTACCTTTGATCCATCTCCTTCTGAATGTCTTTGTTTAGCTCGTCGACTTTTTGCTGAAGTTTCTTTCTTCTTTGCTCAGGTGGGAGATTGCTGAAGTCCTCTGGCCCAGCTCCCTGCAGCGTGGAATGGAGGGGAAAAAAAAACAAAACAATCAGGGTCTACACGAATCCTTCAAGACTGCATTTTGAAAATAGCTCACAAATTGGTGAAGCAATCACAATGGTCTGAAGCATTGTTATCATTTGTGCTGTGAGTTATCAGCCCCTGAATGGTTAGGAATCAGAATGCCTAAGAAAGCCCAGGACCACGTATCACTTCCTTACCAAGTGGCTAATGGGAGATCAGCAAGAATGCCAGAATTCAGTGGCAAAACTGAGAATCCACTTTTAACCATAGCTAACACCGGATTTTACTTCACAGGGTCTCATTCCCATGGAAAGCTCATCCTTCTTGCTTTCCCCGACTCCTTTAGACACAGCATCCCCCTGAAAGCAGTTGCTGGCTTCTGCTCGTGTGCCATAATCATGCTTCTTGAGCATACTGTTAATTGCTGGCCTGCTCTTACTCATAGCTGTCCAACCTTCTGGCTTGCCTGGATTACACTGAGCGAAGCAGAATTGTCTTGGGCCACACATAAAATATATAAAATAGTTGATGCATGTAACAAAACTTCTTGTATTTGTTACTGTTGTTGTTAAAACACTAAAAAACGAGCAGCAAAAATGAAACTTTGACCTTGTTTTTGTGAAACTAATACATCAGCCTGGTTTGATGGAAGCGGCTGCAATTCTTAGTTCTCAAGGTGTTTGTCAGATTTTTAATTCATTATTACTGCCCCTATGCTTCATCCCTGATTACTCTAACTTTGTACAGCAGGCAGACTTACAACTAGTTGAATCACAGAAGAATGAAGGACTTGTACATAAGCTAGAATTTGCACACGTTTCTCCTGTCTTGGTGTTCACTTGTTTCGTGCCCCATTTCTAAGGAGAAGTACTGGCATACATGAAAAAGAAAGGGACAAAATACAAAGCTGAGCATCCAAATTCAATAGCCTGTCAGCTTACTGGAAGGCTGTGAGCCAAGCTGAAACATTAGTTTTACTAAAATGCGAAGTATCTCCCTTAGGGGGAAGTGATTTAGGGGACACTTTGGCACAAAGACAGCCCATGAGACCCCCTCAGTTCTGAGCTGAACGTGCGCTGAGACAGTATCCTCTTCATTCTGCATTTGCAAAACATGCTGCTTATAACAAAGGCATGTGGGTGTCAGAGGGATGGAGGACGACTCCACACAGGTCACCTCCTCCACCTCCTCCTGTTTAATTTCAGTAAAGCAGAACAGGTTGGCGTGATGAAAGTGCTGCCTTATTCATGTTCAGCTCAGTCGAGGCCTGATCTCGTGCGTAATAACACACATCAGTTTCCATTTTGTGAGACAGAGGGAAAGCAAATTAACACAGTGCAAGAAACAAGTTAAACTAATTCTAAATCAGTAGCCACGTGCAGTCCTGAGAGTTCTGAATTACTGCTTACACTGCTGTGCGTGGCATAGGAGATTTCTATTTTAATTCATTCTTTAATGCTGGCAGCATTTGCTTTGCTCCCATCACTCCCACATCACATTCGGCTGTTTTAGTATATTTTACAGTCAGCCTGCATGCTAAACCCATACATATCTTTTTAAGGCATATCTTTTTAATCCATACATATCTGGATGTAGGTTTGTAAATAAGTGAGCAGTTAACAGAAAGACTGCATCAAATATTCTTTTCAATTCTATCCACAAGAGAAGGAGATGCTTGAAAACATCCTCATTTGTACCAGATGCATTCAAAGCAATCTGGAAAAGCTCTTCCTTTTCTATACTTCATTTCAATTGAAAGCTCTAGGCCAGATTAAATTCAGTATTTGTGCCCACAATGCTTCAGACCAAAGCATCAGTGTTGTGTAGAAATGCATGCCTGAGACTGGGTGAACTCACAGAGGCTTCATTCCATGCTTGGTAACTTCCCATCTGAACAGCTGCTACAGGTCCTCCTCCAGCAGGAAGAGACAAGGAACAACTTTTGCACATGCTAGGCACATTTCATGCTCTCAAGCCAAAGATGCTGGAACCATCTCTCAAGCTGTAAACACTGCACGTTTTCTAGAAATACACATCATCTTGATTTGTGCAATTCCTGGGGGAAGGCCAGGTCAGCTGTCTGTCTGGGGAGGATGGATTCCTACACGTGTGAAGGCTAAGCTCAGCTACACTACACAAAAACAAGTGGAAATTCTTGGTATAAGCACTTGGGACTTAACAGGTCAATGGATGGCAACAGCCAAAAGAAGGAGGTTTCCAAGTGAGCCAGAGATTTCCACCATTCCCCACTTCTACCACAGGGCTTCAGAAGTGCAATATTGCAAACGAAGAGCAGTGAGTGACTGCGCTGTGCAGGGCAGCAGTAGGGCCCCAAACCTCCGCACACCACAGCTACCCCAGGTAGCTTCCAGGGCACACACCTCTCAGAACAAGCTGCTAGGAACAGAACGGATCCAAAGTGATAAATCCATGGACAGCGTGTATGTAGGGAGGAGTAACAGGGAAGGAGCACCTGAGGCAGTGACAGGTGAGGAAAAAGACTTCCAACCCTGCAGTTAAGGAGCTGCAGATGCTCTGAAGCTCTCTAACTGCCACCAGTCACTATGGCTCCGGAATGCGTGCGTGAACTGGGGCAGAACAGCTGAGTTCCCCCTGGAATCACAAAAGGCAAAGGAACGCCAACAATGTACGAGGGGCACGCTGAGGTGCGGCACCTCAAGCAGCACAGTACCTGCAACATCAAACTCAGCCCAATTTGCTTTCCCAAATAGGCTCACCCATTCCCTCTCCGACTCAGCAGCACGTTACCTTACCGTAGCTCAAGCAACCTTCCCAGCTGCATCCGAGATCGAATTTGGGGTTCACATACATTAACATTATTTGCAAATTCAAATCAGGCTGAGTTAACCTGGTTGGTTACGGTTTACAGAATTTTAATTGTTATTAGTTATTCTGAAGGACTACATAGGGCTGTAAAATGTAGGCGACCATGGTGCGGATTGCCAGTAAACACCTGGACACAGAAAGCAAACTCTGTGGCTATGTTACAGTCACACCAAATGCATGCATTTCTCTATGGAAAAAGTCCAAACAGATCTTGATTTCTTTTAATGTCTCAATTTATACTTACACAGTAACAGAATAACTTGATACTGTTTTTCTACATTTTCATAGCCCTAGATTACAAAAATGAAAGCTAAACTAAGTATTAGAATTAATTTTTTAGCAGCTTATTAGAAAGACTGAGTTTCGATCACCTCTATTAGACTCCAGACCTGCGTATTCAGAGTTATCTGATAAACAGCAAAAAAGCAAACAAAGAAGAAACAAATTGAACAATCTCAGTGTCATGTCATACGTGGCACAGTGCACATTCAAACACACACAAAGTTGTGATTAAAACACAGGACAGGCATGCTGAAAATGTGCTTACCAGCTTGAGAGAAAGCTTCATGTAAAAATTGGAGAGATACAGGATGGGGGGGGGGGGGGGGGGGGGGAAGAGAAAAAAAACACAACAGAGCATCAGTAGAAGAGGAACTTTTCAGAGGGCTGCCCCAATAACATGACACACATCCCCCTCGCTGGATGGGTAACACTGACAGATCTGTGCAAAAGTTCACAAGAGGGCCCAGCAGCTCTGGGCAGCTGCCATGGCCTCGCCTGGAGCAGAGCTGGGAGTGCTGCCTGTGTGCTTCTGTACTGCAGGCAGAGCTCTGCCTGGGCTGCCTCAGCACTGCTGCTACGAGAGGGGGTTCCTCATTCAATTTTGAGTTGCAAAACCAAACAAAACACCTGTAAATGCGTGCAAGTCACGTCGGATCGAAAACGTGCTGAAATGCAGTCACAAGCATCAGCCCCTTTGTGCAGGAGCAGGGAAGGACAGCACCCAGCTGCAGGCAGGGAGAGGTATGGCACTGCTCAGCTCCTGCTGCTGAAGGCTTCCTGGGGCCTCTGGTCATTGCCAGGAGACAAAGCCCAGCTCACAGGCATGTGTCCAAATGACTGTACTCCCAAATTACCTCCACAGTGCTTTCTGGGCAGTCACTTAAGCCATTTGGTGTTCTTAAACTATTCATACAGATACTTATCTCAAACTTATTTTGGCCACACGGGCAGACAAGGTCAGGACCAAGAATAAGGGGGAAAAAAAACACTTTGCACCAAATTGATTCTATGGCAGCACGGCAAGACGTTATTCAAGCTACTTAAATGATGCAGTCCTTGAAGGTTAGCACATTGCCTGGTGCAGAGCTAAAAGATCACCTTTCAGCTAACCTGGGAAAGGAGGAGAGTGCAAAAAGAGAGGGGTAGGTTAAAAAATAACCTACACAGCAGCACAGCTTGCCTCTGTGCTACATCACTGACACGTTGGGCTCTCAGCAGTGCTGGAGGGCCTCCAACTGACAGGTGAACAAATGTGCTCAGGCAGTCAACCACCAGAACTACCAAAGCTCTCTCCCAGGGCTGGAAGATATTATTGCTGTTATTTCCAAGAGATGGGAGCCCAGCGGTGCCTTTCCGCTCCGTGCCAGGGGGCACCAGCTAACTGCTGCTCAAGGCACAAAACCAGACTAAAGGGGAGAATCCAAATTGCACCCAGGCTTCCAGCAGCCCTCACTGTGACTGTGCTACCAGCTCTGCGGGCTGGTGGGCAACGAGCTTCTAAATGCATAAATGCACACGCTTTGTGTCAAAGTCAGCTGACATGAAAATGGGAAACCATCTCTTGCCCCAGGCCATAACCTGCTGTCAAACTTCTGCACACCTTGCCATTCAGGAGTTCTCTAATAGCAGCACTGACAGCTCCTGGATGCAGAGCTCTGACAAACAGATGCTCCATTTTTAGCAAGAGTTCTTTTGGGATGGATTTAAAATAAAGGTGGCTCGACACCTATGATGTTTTTGACAGCCTGCTCAAGAAATACTCAATTTTCAAATACGATTGTCATCAGTTAGCAGAATTTATGCAGTAACACTGTCAGTAATTCAAGGAAAATATATAGTCTTAAAATAAATAGCGAATTATTCCATTGGAACTGATACATCAAGTGACAATGCAGCAGTTCAGCCTCCCTCTGAAGTTCAGTCTACCAGCACAGAAACGCTCAATAATCACAGTGCAGTAAAGAAATTTACTCTCTTAACTACAAGGCCATTGAAAAAACAAACCAATCAATTTGAGAGAAGAATCGCGGGAGGAGGAGATAGAATGAGCTAAAGTGTATTGCAGAAGATACTCAGTGCAGGCAGCTTTTGTTTGCATATCATCTTTAGCATTCCTGTGAACTTTAGCATAGACGTGATCAGCACAAACTGAGATCCTACGTATGTACAGACAAGACTGATGGTGCAGAGGGGATACTGACCTATGAAGCGCTCTATAGAGGCACAGATGTATGCTACATGCGCTACCGTCTACACACTAAGACTAAAGGCACTGCACTACTGCAGGGAACCATCTGCATCACGACCATTCTTCTGCTGTAAATTCAGCAAATTTCAGAGATTATACACATTGTATGCCCAATTCTCGCACTGTTAATTAGGCACGCCAAAAATAGAGAACTGATTAAGAGCATTTCCAAAGAGAACATCGGGGATTGTTACAGCCATTACGAGTAAAGCAGATCACAGACAATGAAATGCTGAAATAAGTCATATTCACAGCTTTCCATTTCTGAAATGCGTTGATAATTTTACACGACAGTGATTCCATCTCTATAAACAAATATAAGCAGACTGAAAGTAAATCTGCATTAAACATTCACTGAAGAGCTGCTTTTTGCCCATTCTGTTGGGTTTTCACAATGATAAACTTGCTCACAGCTCCTGGCAGAGGAGCGTTTTTCGCCTTCAAAACGATCAAACAAATCGCATTGCTACAAAATGAGCAGATCTGTTTCAAGCTGCCAATTCAGAGCAAGTCTTGCAGGAAAAAAATGAAGAGCCTAAGAGCCACAAGCTTCAATAACACATGAGAGAGCATGAAAGCCAGCAAGTCCATGTGTTATTGGACAGTCACAGACAGACACTAACCTCACTTACAGAAATGGGGGTTGAAATAAATCACTGCATTTCCAGACAGCCCAAAGGTAAATTTCTTTCTCAGTGCTCCTGCAGCAATCCACCCTATACAACGCTTTTGCTGGGGATCAGATTTAGAGGTCACAAACGTTGATTCCATGAGCTGTCATTGTCACAGAGAAGTTTCTCAAAGCCCTGCATGGTGCTCTGCCACCACGGCCAGGGACGCGTCCCTACGGCTCATGATGGTCAAACTGCATTCATAAAGTAATTTAGAATAAATGCAAGGAACCCACCTGGAGCACTTCTACGGAGAAGAAATTTGCTGTAAAAGCAGCTCAGCTTACAAGCTAACAAATATAGAATATCATTTTTAGTTTTCTATTTATTTTACATACTTTAAATGGTTCCAAGAGTGTGAATTTCAGCATTTCCAGGCCTAGCAGACAAGTCTCTCCTGCCCTTCACACAGTCAGCTGCAGCTTGCCTCTCACCAAGCCTGCAGTTTCCCATTTCTTTTTCACAAAGCACATTTCCACAGCACACTCTCGGGGCGTTGTAAGTGGGGTTAGCGACTGTGCAGCAACGGTATGGGCTGATCACACCATACGTGGACTTACAACGTATTCCCTAGCCTCAATGGCACACGTGGGTGTCCCTAAAGTCCTCTTCATGAGTTCTTTGTGAAAATACAAAGACTGTGTCTGCTGGTGATTCAGCAAGAGAAAACACACGTGTTATGGCAGAGACCAGCACAGCACCCATGTTTACTGCTTCTACAGCAAAAGCTCGGTGTTTAACAGCTCTTAAGTGCAAAGTGGAAACTTGCTAGATGCTCTGTGAGCATTAATTGACTTCAGCACTTGTATAACGCTTACATCTCATATTCTGAAAGGCCAGCTTAAACATGCCATGCCAGATAAAATCTCTCTGCTAAAATAACCTTGGCTTTTCTGAGCCCACCCGCCCAAGCCCCAGTGCTTTGGCACACACACTTGCATTACAGCACAGAGCACTCCCTTGGGCAGGGAACACAGCAGGTGAGGAGCTGGTGTGGTTTGGTTGGTGTTTCTGCACAATCACAGCACCACCAGGTCGTGGTCCCTGGGCAGGGCTGCAGGTGTCACAGAAATGAGACAGGATGGAAAGGGAAAACGTTAACTGATGCAACGGAAATGAGGTTACATTGTAATGAGGCCAACAACTTCCACTTAAAAAGGAAACCACAGGAATCCCTCCATGGGACCCTACGGGGCTGTGTGGGCAATGACAGCAGCATCTGTGCCTTTGCTCCCAGAGCCACCTCCTGTTTGACCACAGCCCAGTGAACGAATGCTGACATGAAGCAACTCAGCTCAACGTACACAGTGGTTCGAGGGTGTAAGTTCTACCCCTGGATTTGGTTAGTTCAGAAGTATTGCTCTTTAAATAAAGGTGCTGATGTTACTGCCGGTGTAGCAATAAAGGAAAAACACAAAATTAATTTCAACTAGCAGAATACTATGTTTCCTTTGTCCTCAAAAATGGAATTAGAAAAAGCAGAGCAAGCATAAATGAAATTATGACTTATGTAAGTGGTTCCTCATTTTTGTACTCTTCTGGATTTTACTTCCCTAAAGAGGCAGAGCTGATTTTAAGACTTTTTTTTTTTTTTTTTTTAATTAAAGAGTTATTAGAAACAGTAAGAAAGAAAAAAAAAAACACCCTTGTGTAGACTTTCCTCTCTTTTAGCTCAGATCTTCTGTAAGCACTGTAACGGGTCTTAATGATCCCTCATAATGGACATTTCTGCTTTGGGGGTCAGAAGAAAGTAAGTTTGATGAAAATGGGAGAACATGATTAGAAAACCACAGACACTGACAAGTGTCAGCACCAACATAAGTTCTGTTGTTTTTCTTTCAAACAGACCAGGATTTCACACTGGCAGTGATCAATGATACTGCTATTGGTGCATTAACCTCACATCTGCTGTTCAGATATCTGCTTCCTTCCATGGAAACAAAACTCAATGGATTTTTAGATCGAGAGCCAAAACCAAAGCCAGATTGCAGGATGCTACACACACAAATCAACCAGTGCCTTTTCCACTTTAGCTTTGTAATCTCTCTTTCCAAATGTAACAGAAGATGCTAAAACAAAACTTGGAAGGAAACCACTAAAACACGCTGCCACCCATTGCAATCTCAAAAGGCCTTATGGAGGAACTGCGTGGGGATCACCGCCTCACGTTCCAAGGATGGGTTGCAGCCTGAGTTCTGCTGCGTTTATCCCATCACACTTCTGTTACCTGTTAGCTGTGTTCACATTAAGTAACTCCTTGCCACGCTCCTCTTTCTCAAAGCAGGGACAGAAAGGAGCATGATCCCATTTCCTCTGAACTGTTGCACAGCCTTTTGCAGGCATTAACAGCTCAGATTATCAGCAAAGCCAGGAAGGACCCTCTTCTTGACAATTTGTTTGAACAATCTAAAATCATCTTAATTACTTAAGTACTTTAAATCTCCCATGGCCACCTGTACTGCAAGGTGTTTGGCCGAACAAAACCAGCACAGAGGCAATATTCAGAGCAAATGGAATCATTCTGTGTCCAAAGCCAAACGTCCATTACGTTGTATTGTTCTGTTGGCTCCCTGCACGACCTTCCCAAAAGCTGCTTTGCTAATGTATTCCTGTACAGATCAAATGCTCTTCTGAGCAGACAGCTTCTCCCTACCTCCTTCTCTCTCATTTCTTTGGTAAGACCTCAGTGCAGCATTAGTAACGTTACTGCTCATGAGCAAAATTCAGATGTTGTCGGATCTGGCAGAAGGACGACGAGATGGAGAGGAACCGAGAAAAGGAAATCTTATCAAAAGTAATATTGTAAAAGGGGAATTAACAATATTATCCAGCTGTACTGAACATAAAGAGGGCTGCATCAGGCAAATTACAATAACTCATTTCTCATCCGACAAATAAATGAGATTGGGGTGCGTCTGGTTAGAATTTTATTTTTGAAGATCATTAAGCACTTCCATGACCTTTGAGTCTAAGGCTGTGTAGAACAAAAATCACCAAGGACCTATGAAACATCAACAGCATTCTCAGAGCAGACAGAAAGAGCTGCCAGCTCTTAGCAGCCTCTCCTCCTCCATGCTTCTAGATGAACTAAGCGGCCTGAATTCGTCCCTCTGGAAAATGCCACGATGATCTGAACATTGGCCTCCAACTCTGTTGGATGAGTCAGGCACCAAAACTGTTTACATACAAACATCCTGGTAGCTAACAGGGGAAGGAAATGAAAGAGAAGGAGAACACAGTGAAAAAGGTTCAAGTAATAGCCTTCCTTTTTGCATTTTTAATGAACTTGTCAGCAGAAATTAGAAGGATTCCAGAGAAAGCTAGGGGAAATTGTTCTCATTATTTCACTTTTCAAACAAACCAACTAAAAGTAACGCAGTACAAAGCATCTGTAAGACTCACTTAGACTTCTCAGACAGCACATTATATTATGTCATTTTTTCAGGCAAATATTAAAAGTCATAACAGCTTACGAGGCCAAATAATAAATAAGAGTTAGTACATTTGGAATACAAGCTCATGCACTGCCCAAGGAACTATAAGCTGGTATTTTTAGACTGAACTAGAAATATTCAGCATTATTTTAAATGATCACTTTAGTGAATGGCACTACTGGAGGACCAGGTCACAGTGTCAGCTCCCACCTCCAGCAGTGCCCTTCCCTCCATGTGCCCCACTGCTACCCCATACAACCGGGCTGCCAGCACCCAGCCCATCCAGGCAGTGCAGAGGCACCTGCTGCTATAGAAGCAGGATGGAAAGGCAATTCCCTCCTCCTTAAAAGCTTTAAAGAAGAGATGTTGTGAGCCAAACTGCAACTGTGAGAAGGCATTTACCAAACCTCCTTAGGACAACTTAGAAACCAGCCACATCTCCAGTAGAAAGCAGCAGAAATGGGAACTTTGGGAAATTCTCATCATGAAATGGAAGTTCCTTAGAAAGGAATTGAAAACTGCCCTATATTAAAAAAACAAAAAACACTTTTTTTCTTTAGATTTACTGCCTGTAACCAGATGAGACAAAATACTGTTTATAGCAGTGTTTTCAATTCTCTGTGACTAACCACTGAAATCAGCTCTACTGTTAAACAACTCCAGTCCTCTTTCCTAAATGTCAGTGCAGTCCCTGGAGCAGAATTTGGGCTTTTTAAGCAGTTGCACTTCCTCAATGTTAAAACGTGTTTTTGAGTGCAGGCTGTAAGGTACTGCACAGCTGTGTCTCCTTTCTGTGTTTTTTTTTTTTCCAATAATACTTTTAAGGCCCCAAATCTCAGAGCCAAAGCAGTGGTACATGAGCAACTTCTGAGTACAGCTGTGCCACATATGGGCTTGCACGAAGGAAAAAACATTCTTTGCTTTATTTCAGGAGAAAAATATGATGAACTTGCAGTGCTGGTGTGGTGTCACAAGAAGTTGATTGAGCTCCATCTCCACCCAGGTGGATCCCCAAGGTCAGCTGCAGGCTTCCAGCCTCTCTGCAATGGAGCAGCACCCAGCTCACTGCTCCAGCTGCTGGCAGGAAAGGCTCAAACCCCAACCCCTCAAAACCTCCCACCTGTGTTTCAGAGCATGCCTGTCTGACCACCAGCTCTGCACACAGAATATCATTTTGAACCACGTGCACCATAGCACAGGGAAGTGAAAGTCAGTTCAGGCACCAAAAACATCCTGACTTCATAGGAGATGCCAGAAAAAGATTTACAATTCTGAACAGCAGTGTATGCAGAGCTGCTAAATTCATGATCTGTGACTTGTATGTGAATATTGCTTCACGTTCAGCTGTTCTTCCTAAACATTGGATAATTCTCTCTCCTTCCAAAAAAGAGGAATGGGTAACTTCAATCAGAAACTGCACTTCTTGTGGTTTCGCTATGGGATTTTAGACTGCAAATGACTTTACAGGTTGGGATTCCTTGGATTTGTCTGCATGTTATGATAAAACACAACGGACTCATCCACCAAACAAAACAAGTTCTTACATAACAGAACGTGCAATATAAAAGCGCAAGAAAGGAAGAAAAGAAAGAAAGAAAGAGGTATCCAGAGGAGAACTTACCCCGCGCTTTAGGCTCCTGAAGCAGTGGATTTTGGGTTTGGAGGTCATGAACTCGTTGAAGCGATGGGAGAGGGGTTCCTTTTGCTGCTTGGGAGACTGGGGGCCGTTGGGAACAGCAGAGGGTGAGGCAGAGGCAGGGGGAGGAGGAGGGGGCTGATGGGGGGATGTTAAAAGGGACATAAGCTACGTATAAGAGATGGAGAAGTGACAGAATAAAATCAAAATAAAAAGATAAAACACAAAACGAAAATAAGCATCAAAACCAATATTTGAAATTCAGAGAAAAAACAATTAAATAATTAAATATTAAAGGCCATGGTTCAAGAAGTGGGGGGGGAGAAGTATTTCGAGTTGTGTTAAATGAAGGTATGATAAAATTGAAGTTTTTAGTAAGTGATGCAACAGAAGAGTAACAAAGCATTCTGACGGGAAGCTCATGCAGACTCTTCCATGCAGTGCTATCCCTATGAACTGCCCTGCCCTGCTCTGTGGACAACTCGGAACAATGCAAATGGATAGAGCTTACAAATACCTGAATTTAAATGGATCAGATAATGAAGGTACCTTAGTGCCCAGTAGCGTTTCTATTATCTGGAAAACAACAAACCACATTCCTTCCTGCTTTCAAATCATACCTCAGAAACGTGCATCAAACTTCACTTCTACAAATGCTACAGATTTGCTCAGGAGTTGGTCCCTTTTTTTGTTTGTTTGTTTGTTTTTGGTTTGGTTTTTTTTGCTTCTGGCTACACTAATGTAAGCACCAGACAGCCAACTTCTCTCTTCTACCAGCAAGAGGAACGACCCATTTTGATCAAGTAGGCTTTTGGACTATCAACGTCATTACTAAAAGTGGTTTGATAAGGGTCAGAGCAAGGGTGAGATCAAAACGGTGAAGCTGCTCTGGGCTTCCATCAGTGTTTCTGTAAACTGACACAGTGCAGTCATCCTGACACATTCTGGTATCCTCAGATGTACGGTGCCATGCATTATGGTGTAAAATATGACAGTGAAATGAAAAAGGTTTAATGGATACGTAAGTTAACATGGTCTTTAACAAGTCAACTGCTCAGTTAGCTGTGCTCCATTAGTTATGCTAAAGAAGAAAGAACCGCAGCAATTCCTTGCTTCCCACCACCCAACTGCAGAACCCGATGCACAGACTGAGGAGGTCACACAAATGAAAAGTCAAAGAGTTTTAGAAGTGTCAAAACAGTAATGACACGTTAAAGCTTCCCAGAAGTAACAATGTTAGTTAGCACACGTGACACCAAGTAAGTGGTACACAATTCCTTCTGAGTTAGGAACAGAAATGGACCATGGCAAAGACATGACAATTAAATTAATATAAAAACTGCAACATAATTAAAGAAATTACAACGAAAAAACTTCAAAGATATATAAAAAAAACCTTAAGTAATCAAAGACTACAACCAAACACTATATTAAGACATCAGTTATTGACTTTCTGAAACTAAAGTTCACTTTAAAATCTGTAGTTGCCCAGATCTCTAGACAGGACAGTGGCTATTGTCTACACACACACTAGCTAACACCAAGCTCATGTCTGCAGGTCAGTACCTTATTTTTCTTGATGAACGGCCATAACTTGCCCTTGGATTTGCCACCAAACTTCGGCTCATACTTCCCATCCCCTCTGGAGTTGGAAAGGCTGGATTCAGAGACGGTCCGCTTCATGGGCTGAGTGAAGTCCTCAAAGTCAACATCTCCTGGGGGCTCAAACCCTGATTTGAAGGCTTCTATTACCATTTGTGAATCCTGAAACGGAACAGATCAAGAACAAGTGCAGACATCTCAGATGAAGGCTGTCATCACACTGGTGGCATAGCAGAGCAGATCAAGGACAAAAATATTTTTTTCCTAGGGAGGAAAAAATCTTTAAAGGGACTGGTCTCATCCTGGCAAATAAATACTCATCCTGATCCCAAGTTCTGGAAGAGTTTCTCCTTCTGCTCCAGGATTAAGGCGTGCTTTCTTGCATCTGTTGTCATTACCACAACATGTTTTAAGACGGTATGCAGAGCATATTATTCTACCAAAACAAGGCACTGTACCACGTAAAACCGAATGCTCCCAGTTACTACAGCCATACACTGCCTGTGTACTCTGCAGTGGTTTTGGTTTTGTTTTTTTTTTTAAATAGAAGAAAAAGATAAACCATACAAGAAATAATATAGAGCATTTGTCCTAGTCAAGGCTACATACATGCTTAATTATACATAAATGCAGACTTGGACTTAACTTGCCAAAAGCATTTAGGTCTAATGGCCTCAGAAAAAAAGTTCTTCTGAACGCTTTTGATCTATATGAATTCTCAGGAAGGAAGCTTTTTACATTACAGTGTTCTAACAGTTTTTACTCTAAGATCGTTAGGGGAGCTGTGCACACAAAGATCTCATTAGTTCTCTAAAGAAGGGCATCATCATCCTGTTTGAATCAAAGAACTTGTTGCTTTGGAAGCATTTCACAGCTTCTGCTTACATCCATGAGTAAAACTGCATTCATGAGAAGTCCGGTGGGATGAGCACAGATTCAGAGGCCAGATGCAATTAAGCAAAACACAGCTTTAAGAAAAGCTTTGCAAAGGTATCCTGGGGAATGCCTACCAAATTAAGGCTCGAAATCCTCACTCTGTTAGGTGCACTGCAGAATTCAGATACAGCGTGTAAAGGGGGTAACACAACACTTTCTCCACTACTTTATCCCAGATTGACACTAAAACTTTTGTAGACCTCAACATTTGAAGAGATTTTTTTTTTTTTTATAAGAGTGAAAGAAGAAAGAAAAGACAAACATACCCGAGGTTACATCAAACCCACTACTGGTATTTTATCCTATGCCTAAAGCCTTTTTTTCCCCCCCTCTTTTTTTTCCTCTGTTAATTGTACAGCATTCCCTCTATTTAGTCAAAACATCCTTCCACTATGACTGAGCTAAATATAAATAGCATGCTCCTCGTATCACAAAGAGATAATGTCATAACAGGAACTCCTAAATCCGTAACAAATTAATTCTATCTGCTGCTGGAGCAAATTCTGCAGAGGTTCACTTAGCAGTCACTCCAGCCTACCCTTGTAATGTGACCTCTGTGTTGTTAGAAAGAATACATTGAACAGCAGTGCATCTACAGCTGCAATAGGAACAAGGCCTAACCAGAGCTACCAGCTATTCCAGAGAGCTTCCCTTGCTTAGAGGGAGTTGTAAGGACTTCTACGAGGGCATAAAGCAATTCTGCTTGCACAGATGCAAATTTCCTAGCTAAGCCTGAACATTTGCCCATTTTGCCAGTAGGTGTGAGGCAGAACTTTGTCATTTTTAAGCTGCAGAGAGTAGTTGTATCGTTCTGGTCCTCAACGCCATCCAGCGAAATAGGGGACTTGAAAATAAAAGGGTCTCTGAGAATCCTGCTGGCAGCTATAGATGGCAGGGCAGGCAGAGATGGCTGTGGAAAGGAAGCCTGCTGTTAGCAGCCTGTGCTTCCAGTGTTTCAGCCTAACTACAGAATGACATCTTGACCTACTGCTCTGCTGCACAGGTCTGATAATCACAGTGGTTCATAAATGCCACAAAAACCTCTTGATGGGTGAGGGTGGTGATAGGTGCAGGTGGGTACTCACACGAACTGCAAAGCTGTGCCTCCATTTTGTTTTTCCTTTTCAAAATACTAATGTCCTACCATCAGCTGGGAAGGTTTTACAGACAGCAAAAAAAAAGCTGCAGAACTTGCAGGTTCTTACATCCTCTCAGCGAGGGCTGACTCACTTTGGTACACAAGGTAAAGCACCAGAACTGGTGCTCTCTCTGTAATTATTTTCTTTCTGACAAATACATCCTCTGAACTTGCTGTGGCTGTTGAATTTGAAGGCCTGGTTTCCGAACTGAAGCTACCACACCAACAGCACAGCTTTCATTTACCTTCCCCCTTTCTCCAGCAACTGTGCACACGACAGCTGGGTGGAACAAGTGACAATCAAACCAAAGAATACCCGTCAGGAGCTGTGCAAGAACTCCAGCAGCATCACTGCATTTCCTGGGTACCAGTGTCACAGCTCCTACATCTCTACTTTGGTGATGCTGGGTGCTTTGTTTACCACTACCAGATCCCTGAGATCTCCTCCCAGCTGGGAAACACGTGTCTGTGTGAGCCCAGAGCTCCACACAAAGCTCTTCCTGCTCAGCAGGCTCTCGGTACTGCTCACCATTGTGCTGGTTTTGTTATCACCAGCTGTCCTTGCATTCAACTTGCCTGGAATCTGACCTCAATTTCAAAGCTGACTACAGCTCGGATCTAGCTGACTTTCCCATCCAAAAAATTTCAGGCTTGAAAGAGATGAGTAAAGGAGATAAACTTCAATTTAAATCTTTCAAAGAAAAGAAGCTCTTCTGATAGCAGTCTAAGAGCCAAAACTGCCTTCTTAAAATTTTAATGTAGAGATGGGAAAGGTCTGCTGTGGCAGTTTGCATGACTGGCCTGAGGGAGAACAAGATGTTAAATTGCCACTGTTTGCAGCTATGGCTGCTTATAACGTGATAGGACACAGGAACAGTGTACCACTCCTATTAGAGTCAAGGTGAGAAACCACTGTTCCAGAGACACAAAGTCCTCGATGATATTTTAAGACAAGAAGAATCCTTTAGGCACATTCGTTTCCCAGACAGAACAGGCTAAATCTTTCATACTTGTTCAACTGTAACAAAAATGCAGGTAAGTACATTTTTGTTAGCACTTACAGAAGATCCCTGAGCTATCAGTGCTCACAGCACCTTTTTCTAATGTCACACTTGTGCACGTGAGCCATCAGTGTGCACACACATCTGTGTGCAAGACACCAAAGCTGGGTACAAAATTCATCCTGGCTCAAATCCTCAGCGTAAGCGGTTTGTGTGTTTCACTTAGTCAGTGCCTGAGGATTTGAGCATAGTGTGAGCACAGTTATGAATCTCTCCCCAGTGATTTTTGCCATATAGCACCGAGAGTTGCACCCCCAAAAAGGGTACGTTGTTCAAACATGGGAATTTGTGCTCCTTCTCCTACCCCAAAAAGGAAACAGTAACTTTCATATTCCTTGGTTTCCCATGCTGCTCTCTCAGAGAGTAACCGCCGTGCAAAAGCAGGGGATTCATTTCAAAACCTCAGCCTCAGGCTTGTGCTGCCAATTAACTGCAGGCTCTGGGCACTGAATAGCTCAGAAAAGATTCCAGTGAAAAAGCTGTATGGGAATTTCAAGCAGACAGCGAGACACATGCTGTTTGTATTTGAAGCACTAATGCGACCCGTGAGAAGGGCAGAAAGAGCAGGCACAGGATTCATTTACAAAGGGAGGAGATCATTCTGAAAACAAAATAGAAAACACATTTGCCCTTGTGCTAACCGTACATCAGGAAGCACAACTGAACTCCTTTATCAGCCTTCATCAGGAAGGCTTATTTTTTGATGTTTAAAATTAAGGTTTACCAGAACTCATGTACAGATTGTTAGCAAGCCTCAATTCCTCAAATGAAGAATTTAAAACCAAGTAGAAATTTTGCCAGAACTGTTGTAATAATTAATGAAGCCAACATTTTAATTACTTCCATTATTAGAAGAGTACAGAATCCATCTGAATAAGAATTGG
Source organism: Perdix hodgsoniae (assembly GCA_035772895.1). Taxonomy (NCBI): domain Eukaryota; kingdom Metazoa; phylum Chordata; class Aves; order Galliformes; family Phasianidae; genus Perdix; species Perdix hodgsoniae. The sequence continues at coordinate 4,691,483 of JAPSGF010000020.1, read as the reverse complement.
TGGTGATTAGATATCTGGAATCATGCCCATCATTCTCCTTATCCTGGGCACAATTCTAATCTTCGCTAACAATTATTTCAAGAAGTCATTATCCTATCAAAAGGAGTGAATATTCCTAAAAGAAAAAAAAGCGTGGCATTTCCTGATGTTAAGTAGATTTAGGAAATAATCTGCCTCGGCCAAAGTAGTCTGGGACAAGAGCCCATTATTTGTTTTAGTTCTGTGACTATAAAGCCCTCACGCTGCAGCTTGGACCCAGCATTTAAGTCTCCGTGCACAAAGCCATCAGTTCTGAAGATGACAATCAGCAATACAAGCAACATAACACTTACATTCTTGTGATCGACTGATTCTGCAGCCTTTGTTATTTCATCCAGACACTTCCCAATGATGGGGATCACTTGACGGTCAACATCTGCAAAAGTTTTCATGGATTCACCTATCCTCACAATTCTTCTTTCCTCCATCTCTTGTATTTTCTAAAACATGAGATTTCAGTCAGATCACATCTCAGCAGTCACTCCACAGTTACAAACAATTTTTCTCCCTGTCATACATTGGCTGCTTTAAATCACAAGGTTTTAATATATATATTTTTAAGGACAAATTAGGACGGCTGTTCTAACAAGGCAGTAATTGGTACAGTTCCTCCCAACATCTAAATACCATCCTAGGAGCAATCTGTGTTACTGTTACAGGGAATTTACCAGTTAGTTCTGTATGTTAAAAAAATGCTGATTTCTCAAAATCCCAACTTTAGACATTTGTAAGAGTGGTTCTTAAAGCTGTTAACATAATTTCTGGAACAATAAATTCTCTTTCATTTTCTGCAGCACGTTGTGAAAGATCTTATTTTCACCCCTCTGAAGATTTTTATTCCCTTGGATTTTTTATTTCCCCTTTGCCCCAGAAGATGACTTCTGGTTTACAGGCAGCCCTACACACCATACTGCTTACACGTGTGCTTCTCAACATATGCCTCCTGCTCCTCAGTGGATTCAGTGTCACAATCTCCAGCATCTATTGCACGGACCTCTGATTTAGAACAGAGGGTAAGTGGATGTGGCATAACGCTATTAAGAGAGATTATAACAACAGGATACAGAAGGGCTTGAACAAGAACTGCCTGTTTCATGTAAGACTGCAGGAATCTTACAGAACACCATCAACCTAAAAATCCTCATTGCCTTCACTAATTCACAAGCAACAACAACAATTCAACAGTTAAAGGAAATAAATCCTTTACAATAGATCTGTTATTTCAGCAGCTAATAGAAAGCACCAGAGATTATTTGTTAGTTGGCAGTTAAAAGGACGTGTGTGCACAACTTGCACCCTCATCTCCGATTCACAGCATCCACTGCATTTAGTGTTAAATACAAGTACACTGGCAGACTTTTATATATAATGCCAGAGATGATTTATCTGAAGATACTGGTTCGAAATACCACGAGCAAAAGAGAAGGTGTCCATTTAGCTAAGATGCTCCAGTTCTGAATAAGAAAATGCCTATTTGCTATGCAAGTATTAGTTATTTCTTATCAGATGATAAGCATGTGACATTTCCTCTCCTTAAAGAGGGTGCATGTTCCACTTCTTGACTCTTATGACCCATTACAATGGAACAGTCATTTAGAACTTCTGTTCTACAGCATTAATCTCTCTTTGTTCAGCCAAGCACACTGATAGCTTTTTTGTTCTCTGCCTACTGTCTTTCTTGAGGCATCATAAGACAGTCAGCAAGCTTCCTTAAGTTCTCTGACATTCACTATCGCAGAATTATTGGAGTTTAAATTTAACATCTGCAAAGTCTGATTTCAAAACAGGTTATAAAGGACCATAAAGCTTTACAGATGTAAGGACGCCCCAGCTGCCTCCTGCTCCAACAATGCAAATAATGCTCTCATTCCCCAGCTGCACAGACACAAGAGCTTAATACAGCAAGATTGTGAACAATTCCAAAGACTATCGTAATCTGTCATGACAATTCATTGTTGCCTTTCTCAGAAGAGAAGGGCAGAATTTTTCATAGCTCTCCATCTCTCAGATTGGCAGGCTGCATTCAGTAATTGCTAGTGGGGACAAAAGTTACCAAATAAAAGGCAAGATCCAAGATCTGAGCCAACAGGCAACACATCCCTTGGCTTTTATCATGAGATTTTGAACTTCTCCAGAACAGCATCAGCGAGCGTTACCTGGAAGATGTTTGGTATGTGTGTGTAGTAATGATCGTGCTGCTCACTGTTGAACTTCTGTAGAGTGGAAGAATATTCTGCTTTGCTGTCTTCTGCCATTTGATGTCTCAGCTGGGCTTGCTGTCTTGCCTAAAAAAAAACAAAGTCAAAAGAAATTTTTAACATACACCACTTGAAACTGAATGACGTTGTTTTACTTGTATTACCATCCTCACAAGTAGGCAGCACAGAAACATAAGCATATGAGCCTCTGAACATTTCCACTTTTGGCTTACTCCTACCCACAGGACCATCGTGAACCAGCATGAGCCTGCAGTGTGTGCTGCTGGAATTCAATTCTCTTTCTTCTATTAAACATGGCAGGGCTTTGCCACTCTGTCACACTGGCATGTATTCCTGCCTATTCCTACAAGCCTTTAAAATTCCAAATTTAACTTAAATTGGTCAATATCTGGCATACACAAGACTTGCTTTCCTACTTTGCCTAAGAAGCGAGAGCTCTCACAGCTCAGATGCACTGTCAGAATGAACATCTCTAGACATTTCCTATCTTCACAGAATAAACCTTCTGCCACGACCGAGCAGAAGGGAATGCCAGTTTCCCCTGGCTAGCACGTGGCCCTTGATGCTTGCAGCTGCTACCCTTTTCTTGTGTTGCAATATGTTCCTTCTATGAATCATTCTGCACTCAGAAACAGCCTTTCTTCATACTATACGTGAAAGACTGCACTGAATTTGACCCTCCAGGTTCCTCCTACAGGGCACGGGCTTTTTCAGGACACACACAGGCACTTCTTCCTCCACTGAAAGCTCTGTTGGATGCCACCTCTTCTCTTTAACACAGCGCTTACCTGCAGTATGTTTTGGAGATAGTGGAGGTAGAAATAAGTGTCTGCCTCATGCCTCTGCCAACATATTCACAACAAAACATCTCAATTCACGCACCCACTGTGCACTCTGCAATGTCTTATCTCCACTTCCTTGAACAGAGCTGGCACAGATTATGCAAGGAAACAGGAGCCCGAGGAGCAGCTGAGACACAACTCCTTCCTATTTTTACCCATGCAGATTTCCTCTGCTACCCAGCATAGCAAAGAACTGGGCAGTTCCCCTCCCTTCTCTGCCTTAAACAATCTGTCCCTGAGTGACCCTCTCATATTTTCAGATTTTTCTCCTTACATTTCTGCTTCCTAAGGCCTTCTGTTATCTGCTTCACTGCCCAACATTATTCCCTAGCTGACTATCCCATCTGTTTATTTTAGTTGCCTTTTCTTTCCTGTGGTTGGCCTTCAGAAGCCTACAGAAGCTCTTCCTTCTCTCCCTCTTCTGTGTAGCTCCTGCCATCACTCCCTACCTCCAGTCACTTGAGCCTTGAGGTCCCTCTCATACCTGTTCACAACTGGCATCCATCCATCCATCCATCCATCCATCCATCCAGGCTCACTGGGCTCCCATGTACCCCCTCCATCTCAAATACCACCCTCAGCCCCAAAAGAACCTGCTCCATGGCTGGGGATGAAATCCTTGCTGCAGAGGTGAGAGGGAGCCTGGCCATTTGGCTTTGGAAACCTAACTCTTCCTGCTCACACTCCTTTTTCAGGCACTTATGGTTTCCTCACCCTGTGCTGTCTACCTTGCCATGGTAGCTACAGCTACTCAGAAGCACGAGGTCTTGCTCACTCCCCCAAGGTTCTGAAAAACCTTTTCAAGAAAGAAGAAAGACTGCTTTAAAAAATAACAAACTTTAAATCATTTTTTGCTATTTCAGGGAAAACGATGCAACAAATAATTTTAACGTATTCTGAGAAGTGGGCTCCCACTGAATACAGTTCAGAGTGGGGTTATTCTTTGAACTATTCCAGGCAGACAATAGTTTCCTGACAATAAATCCATGAAATACCAAATCATGGAACATTTTAGTAATCCTAACTGGAAGCGGACAAATTCAGCCAGAAGGTTTCAAATCTCAGTGTGCAAATAGGCTTCCCTTCCATCTGTCCAGCTCACACATCTCACACATCTCACCTAATAACTTATTTTGACTTGATTCCGTTATTTTTTTGTGAGTGCTGTCAGCTGCAGTACTTTCCTAGATCACCTTTCACATTTTTTCTACAAAAACAGTAATTCAAGCACAGCAACAAAATGCTGGGCACTGAATGCAAGACAGCAGATGAAACGGTAGCATAAAATGGGAAAGACTGTAATGGTAACTAAATAAAAGTGTCTGATAAGGAAAGCTTTCAACTTTGCTTGTTCTCCAGGAGCTTTAAGTGCCCACCAGCTCCTGCAGCAGAAACAGGTGTAACATTGACCTGCTGCAATGAAATCCCAAGGAGCCACAGCAATCATCGTTGTGCCCAAGTGCTCTGTATAATTTATTAAACTTCACCATCCGCACACTCACGTAAAGCTGCATTAAACACAATGGAAAACAATACAGCCTTGTATTACAAACAAAAACACATCAGGAAAACAAAGTCAGGCAGGGCAGGGCTGACAGCTGTAAGAAGAGCCTCCCTGCCTCTTCCTCAAATCCCAGCTGCTGGAGATTCATCTGTGAGGACCAGTATCTTCATCTAAGAGCAACCCATTGTTTGAACTGACTTCTATGGAAGGCCCAGTCCCACTTACACAGCTCCCTTTATTTATTTAAGTAGCACAACTCAGGAATTTGTCCCTTGACTCTATTGTTGAAACCAAAAAACAAGGGCTTTGCTATTACATATTCCCAGGCAGCCCCAGCAAACATTCAGCCAGAGTTCTTCATGAGCAACCTCACTTGGGTACGAGCAAAGTCACTCTGAGCTAAATGCATGCAGGAGGAGATGCTCTGTTTCCAAAACTATCTTAACTGGGCCCAAGTAAGAGAAAGCAGGAGATGAATAAGTAAAATTGGGTACATTCCAAAACCACAGATTTTTGTATGAGAGCCCCAGTGACGTTTTGTTTCTGCTGGCCATTTAATGCACTTGGCAAACTTCAAACAGCTTAAATATTTTTCCAATGAGGTATTTTGGTTCTTAAAATAAAAATATTTTTTAAAAGTCTAGATTTTTTTTTTTATTACTCCATTTGAGTATGTCACTCTAACATCATCACTTCTAGTCATAAAATGCAATAGTGAGTTCTAGATTTATATCATTGCTGAAGCACAATGATAAAAAACGAGCTGATGACCTTAAGTTTCACATTCAGTGTAACAGATACAGCAGCCTGGAGCTGCAGAGTCACAGCAGCTATTTCAGGAGTAATTTACAGTTGAGCTTCACAGAAAAGTATATCTTTGCTTTCTTCACCGCTTGGTTTTGCATGGACACAGCTTCAAAGATGCTACTTCTCAGGCATTAGAATTAACATTAAAGTATCTACTCTGAGTGGCATTCTCAGGAGGAAAGGCTTTGGAATACCAGACCTTGCTCTCAGGGGGGAGGATGGCACTGTGACGCAGCTTTCAGCTGGCTCACTTCTCCTCTTAATGGGGCTGGGATGATGGAGCAAGAGCTCAGCTTTCCAGCACCACACGTGAAGTCACCATCTCGACCAACAGACTGCCAGATCACTCCTGATTATAGCAGAAGTTAAGGCTAGGTACTCATAATGCCAGGAGAAAAAAATCCCCTCTTGAAGAATAAATGAGGTCACAGAAATAAATAAAGAAATAAATAAATGAGGTCGCTTGCAGCAGCATGAAAAAGAAAAAAAGCACATCTATTAAAAGGGCTTGGGGAGAGAAGAATAGCAGCTTGTTTTTGTGAGAGGTGCTCAGATTCTGGGCACGTTTGTTAAATTCACACCCCCTCTCCCCCCCTCCCCCATGCCACCTCTGTGCCACCTTTGAAGACCCAAATAAACACATATGAGCATAACCTCCCTTCCAAAGTCTATTTTTTCTTAAGGCAATTCTTCCCTGAACTCACACTGCAGCAGTGAGACCCCGAGGTCACAGATGCTCACACACACCTCATGAGGAGAAGCACTCCTGAGGATGAAGGACAGCCCAGCATCTGCAGCACCATTAACCCTGCACCAAGTGTGATGGTAAGCTTCAGGTTTGCACTGTCACGGCAATTCAGATTTAAACACAATCTTACCGAAGCAGTCTTTTTCTATAACTAACAAAAAAACAATATGTAAAGGGAACATAGAAGAAATTTGAATGTATACATAGCTGTACATACTTTCTGCCATTCCTGCCCCTGAAACAAAAAAGAATGAAGGATATTTTGCTGATAACAACTCTGTAAGATGCATTCCTGAAACAGCAAGAGAGTCAATAGACACACTGTCTTTCGGGTTTACGCAGGCAAAAAAATGCAGCTCCTCAAGGCTGTGATGGTGGGAGTGATATGAATAACTGAAAAACTGAAAAGGGCAGAATAAAGCTTTGGCTGCTATTAAGCTGATCTGCACTGAGTGGCACAGTTCAGCTTCTCAGCTGCTGCTCTCTCCAGGATGGTTTCCAGTCAAAACGCTGGGGCAGCTTGCTTTCCTCTGCCCCCTCTTTTTCAAACACCAACAAACCCAGACAGCATGTGAGATGCATCTCCGCCAAGCCGCCGTCTGCCAGAACAGATCTGTCTTTGGGAAATCCAAGAGCAGACTAAAAACGCAAACACAAAAAATCCACTCCTCTTCAACTGCCCAATTCCTTCAAAAATAAGTTAATGATAAAGGCAGACTTGAACACTTGACCAATTTCAGGAATGCTCTCAATAGCTCACAGATTTCTCAGCTGCAGGCTCTGGCCGTCCCTGCCCAGCTCACACAGCCACCAGCACCACCAGTGGGAACGCTGGCAGCATTCATAGAAGCATTAATAACAGTGGGAATGCTGCCATAGGCTTGGACACAGGGCCAGGACTGCAGGCTTTGATTTACATAGCCTCCAAGTCAAGCTCCTTTGTTTACTATTTTACAATAACCAGTTTGGTCTCACTGAATTGACAAGCAAAAAAAAAAAGAAAAGAAAAAATTGCTTTCCTGAAAGCAAGAAAGCAGAATGGGCCATGCAAAATAACAGATGGGGAAGGACAAAGACAAGTCCCTACTTTCAATATTAAAAGGAATAGAAAAAAAAAGTCTGACAACTCATGGATCCTTGAAAACCTTTGGCTGAGTACAGTATACAAATGAGCAAAGTGCTGATGTAATGGAAAACCTTCGATCAGCTCTCAGAACTGTTATCGTAGGAGTTTGCAGGCCACCTAATTCTGCCAGATGACAGCAGTGCACACCAATAATCGCAGAATGGCCTGGGTTGAACAGGCCCACAGTGCTCATCCAGTTCCAACCCCCTGCTGTGTGCAGGGTCACCAACCAGCAGCCCAGGCCGCCCAGAGCCACATCCAGCCTGGCCTTGAATGCCTGCAGGGATGGGGCACCCACAGCCTCCTTGGGCAGCCTGTGAACAGTGCCTCACCACCCTCTGGGTGAAAAACGTCCTCCTAATATCCAACCTAAACCTCCCCTGTCTCAGCTTAAGAACATTCCCCCTTGCCCCATCACTATTCACCCTCATAAACAGTCAGAGCCCCTCCCGGTTATATGCTCCCTTCAAATATCGGAAGGCCACAATAAGGCCTCCCCGGAGCCTCCTTTTCTCCAAGCTAAACAAGAGACATACTAAAGCACCAAACCACCACCAGAACTCTTAACGAGGCAAGCACAAGGACCTAGCTCTCAAACTGCACTGCTCCCATCTGCACTGCTAACAAGAACAGGATTGCAGCTAGGGCTCAGCCAGCTGCCAGCCCTCTGCTCACAGGGCCAGTTGACCAGACACAGCCTCAGCTGATTAACAAAGCCCAGCAGCTAGAGGCTGCCTGGAATCTCATGTAAGAGGACAAGCCCAAGCCTTCACTGGCCTGGCTTCAGACCTCAGTTCTGTGGCAGGCTCCCTTGCACAAATCCCAGCGCTGCATTTCCCATACATAAAACAAAGGTACTGCTATTTCTTTTCTATCCCATCCAATCGATCCCATCAATTTACCGTGACAAGAGCCATCTACACGCTGTGTAAGGGAGACCATTACGTAACAACTGAGAACAGCAGCAAGCGCAGCTGTGTTATGCACCAGAGGTACATCAGGACACAGCTCCAAGGCTCTACAGAAACTACTGTGCCCTGAAGCCACAATTTGATCTCCTTCCACAGCCGTTCTCATGCCACAAAGACTAAATGTGCAAACTGCCAGGGTGACCAAATGGTGAAATGTGGTCAGATGGGCAAATCTCTGCTGGCCACAGCAGCTCTGGAGAAATGCAGCCCCACAAGGATACCTTTAAATAAAGAAATCAACCTACTTTGTTACAAAGGAATTAAGTGTTTGCACAGCGGGTGAAAGGATACTTGGAACTGAGCAAGGAGAATGCTAGAGAAGCATCTGGAGCACTGGCTGACTGTTTAAATGATTCCTGGAGATCTGTTTAGTTCTAGTAACAAAAGCAATTATCTTCTGCAGTATATAAATGTAAGTATGGAATACACATAGTGGAAATTATTCCAGGACTGCATAATACATCTGTTAGATCATACTTTGCATACTGGGCATGGCTCTAGCCATCTCTCTCCAACAAAGATTTTACAAACACTGCCCATGCAGAAGGAAATAGTTCAGGCTGAAGAAAGCTACCAGATGAATTTAGTAGCCTTAGAGTCCAGCCTTATGGGTACAACACATGCACTTAAACTGAACAGCTTACAGACAATTAGCTACATTCTGAGGCGTACTTCCTTTCCCCCCAGTTCTCCTACAAAGAAATCTGTCAAAATACTTTTTTGAAAGAATAAAGAATGAGTACAGAGCTTGCCAGCCACATAGCTTGAACTAATTGCTTTGTATTAGCTACGAATGTCACTTTACTACACTTCCAATTCCAACTGCAGTTGATCCTTAATTCAAAGTTGTTCTTACCTCTCCCCTTCACAACCCTGCCTTGCTTGCTCCATTTAGCAATCCAACACCCAGTAGAGCTGCACTGTTATGAAACTGTCAAATTGCCACATAGGGCATTACTGCAGAAGAGTACCTCAAAGAGGAAACAAATTCAGATGGATTTCCTTACCCTATACTAAAACTGAGTGGTGCTTCTGTTCCTTGATCTCCTAACACCACATACAGTGTCTGAATGGGATTCAAAAGGATATTTAGCATGTTTTGCAGCTAACACTACTGCAGTCATCAACTCTTTCTACCAGAAATCAAAGCTCGTAAATAAACCACGGTTCCAAAAGGGAAACAGCTGCTGCATCATCGCAGAGTGCTGCTGATGGCAGGTTGTAAACAAGGCTTACCCTACCAGAAATGCAAATACAGTGCTAAGGGACTCCCTTCACACTGCACTGCCCATTAGGACGACGCAGTTCAGAGAGGAGATCAGGGTCTGCATAAACCAGGGAGATTATGGTAGCGTCAACCGAATGGCTTTAAATCACGTTACCAAGGAAAGATTGAATTGCTTGGAATTTGGATCTGCTTCACAAGCAAAGATACAGGAGGGTTCAGTCAGTGCCATCAGTGGACAGAAAGGAGAGCAGCTGCCCAGAGAGCATAATGAAATCTCATCACTGTGCTAAGAACACGAGTCCTATGCAGTACCCACCCCTCTCAATAAGAAATGCACAGACGAGGGCCCTCTGGAGCTGTGGGCAGGACTAAGCTGTGCTCACTGCACCAACGTGCTTCACTCAGACACCGCTGCACTTCTGTGAATTTACAGCACGCAAAGCATGGAAGCAAAGCCTCCGGAATCATTTATTGCAGTAAGTAGAAGTATTCACCACACCAGAGAAAGAAACACTGCAGAGTTTTCCCAATGTCATCATCTTCTAACATCATCTAACATCATCTTCCCATGGCACTGCATTTCCCAATGGAGGTACCTCCAGCTGGTGAAGTGAGGGAAACCCCACTGCTGTGGGGCAGATGGCACAGCACATCCTAACAGATAGGGCTAATCAAGCAGCCATGGTCTGCAGAAGGAGAGCACCCACCACCTCTGGCTGTGCTGCAGTTTACTGCCCACAGTCTTCATTGAGCAAAACTTTGCAACAACTCAGCACAGAGCTGAAGAAGTTTGCTTTGGTTTGCCTGCAATGCATCAACGATGCTCATTTCATCCTGCTCTGCTCTCTGACTAAGCATGCTGCAAATAGCATATGAAGGTTTGCACTGATGCTATCAGCGTTACAATCAGAGATTTCTCTGGGGGCCCAGCTCAGTTCATTCTTCATTGTAAGGATGTGTAAATTCTTAATGAGGAGATTTGCGTCCTGCAGCGCAGCAGCCCGGCTGCTGGAAAAGCAGTTTAACACTTGACAGCCAGAACTGCATTCGCAAAGGCAGGAAGATCAATTTATTCCAAGAATGTTTCAAAGTAGCAGTATTTCAACATCTGTGTTTCGTAAGGCACTGCCAATGGTTCAGCTCATGACTTTCCAATGCAATATAAATAAATGGACATGTCAGCTGTGGATGAGAGGGGCAACGCAGCCAATATTGCATTTAGAATTGCCTGCGTTCAGCTGCAGTAAGCATGTAAGGTAACAACCACTGAAGCTCTCTGGGTGCAGGTTTGAGATTCACTGAGTTGGTCAAAACCACAGCAAAATAAAAATCCCACCCCAAGCATTTAGCAATGTCGAGACCTTACTGAATGTTGGGAATGATGATCAAATTGGCACTTCTAAGACTTTCACTACTTTCCAGATCCACAAAACATTTACGTTAATATTAAAACCACTTAAAGTGTAACCCAACTTACATATCAGGAACAAGGAACCCAAACCAAGCTGTTAGCAGCCTGTTCCCAGGCTGCTGTTCTGGGAACTCACATACACCTCATTTTCTGCTGCACACAGGTGAAGTCCTTTTCCAGCAGAATCATTGCTTGGACCCCAATATATAACTGTGCTACTCTTCAGGAAAGAGAGATTCTGCCTGACAAAGAGAACTTCAAACTGCTGTCCTCCACCCCAGGAGCATCCCATCCCTCTGTACAGTTGGCCCCATCCACTTCCTCTCTAAAAACAGATTGTGAAAAAATCTACTTTGAAAGTAAATCTTCAAAAATAAGAGCTTTATTTATTATTATTATTATTATTTTTCCTATTGCAAGAACTCTGCAAAGGCACCCGCTGGGTACCACATCATCCCATAAAGATGTCAGCTTTTTAGTGATTACAGCTCTAAAGAGAAGGAACGAACAATAGAGCACTTCCTTATAAGTACACTGACTGCGCTGGTGACAGAGACCGCTTCCCCAAATGGTCAAAAAATTGAAGCAACTCCACTGTGGTATTTTTTGAAAGAGAACTGTTTTAAAAAGCACAAATCCCACTGTGATCCAAGTGAAACTGAAGCTCGCAGTGACACTTCCAAGCCTTCCCAGGATTTCCATCAGCAGGTTACACCGTTTCCTTAGTTTATAACGATATTTTCACAGTTAGAGCTGTTTGCAACACAGCAATCCTGACTCTGCTGAACTGCACTGAGAAAACCTTTGTGCCAAACTGTACATTCACTCTTTAACCTTTTCTCTCTGAACGCTGGCTGGTAGCAACTTAGAGACAATGCCAACACAGGAAGGGGAACTCGAGGGCCACAACCCCCTCCTCTGATTTCATCGCTGCGCAAAGCCTGTGAGCATTGCTGACACCTGAACACAACCCCTTGGCTCCACGTTACCAACACCAAAAAAGGAAACGTCAGGAAGCAAAGCTGAACTCCAGCTCCCTTCGATCAACCGCAGCCGGGCTGGCAGCAGAGATGAAGGCAGCCATAGCAGGCACCAGAGCAGCACAGATGGCACTGCGTGCTGTGCGTCGAACTGGAGCTGGTGGTTCCCCGGGAGCAGTTTGGGCTTTGGTGCCAGATGTTATTTTGCTGAATAGTCCCAGAGAAATAAGCAGGAAAGTTTTCTCAGTTTGCTTTTGTACCATTAGTCTGCATACGTAACCCTAGCAAACTGTGACAGTGAGAGCTTCAGCAAGGCCCTGTTAAATGCTGGTAGCTGGCAGCACTACTGAGAGAATTTCTTCCTGCGGTTGTCAAAGGCTATTGCTATTTAAAGATGGACAGATGCAAGCAGGTTAGAGCCTCATTCAGTTGAGCACTAAGTGCGTTAGGGATCTGCGGCAACATTTTTCTGATCACATCTGTCATTGCAATCACTGCAGGATTTCAATCCCACTACTCGATAATGCACGGTACAAAACATAACTCTGGCACCTGCTGATATTGGCGGGTACGAGCAAAAGCAGCCAAGGTGCCCATCTCGAGCCCAGGAAACGAGGACAACACACCCCACTGCATGAAGAGCACCTTGGTCAGCCAAAGCGAGCGGTGGTGGCTCCGAACACAGCCAGGCCGTCTGCTTTCCCGGCCAGATGGATTTTTGGGAACAAGACTGCAGCAGCCAAGCTGTGAGGGGCAAGAGAAATCAGAACTGCTGCAATAGAAGGAGGGAAAAGTCATCACACCGCTTCACTGGAAAGCAGCAGTTTCTGCATCTCCCTGGAGCGCGTCCCGCGCGCAGCCCTGGCAGCAGCTCCAGGGGAACAATATCTTATTTTCTGGGGGGCTTACGTAAGGCAGGGCCCATCACGTGGGTGGAGAGCAGCAAAGAAAGGGCATTATTCACAGCCTGGCATGGATGAACCCAGTTTAACACATGCACTTGGAAAACACTGTTCTCTCTGTTCGGTAATATTATTTCACATTCCACTCGTTTTGATAACCTTTTCCTTCTCCATCTACTCCACGGACTGCCTGGAAATGCCATCTCCAGAGATCAGCCAACACACGTCGCTGCTACAGATTTTTTTCTGCCTTTCAAGATGCTGCTGAGCTTCATTTTGCAATAAGTAATTTACAAATGCACACTATGAAAACAACCAAAAAACAGATAAATTTTGAGGGGAAGTCCCTCTGCTCCACTTTACAGAGAAAGAGCACCAACGTAAGGACTGCTTCCTAGAATTTACCAGGCACATTACCTTTCCCTGTGATGAGAAAAGGCTGGCATTAAAGGTAGAACTAAGGAGTTTCAGCCCCCTACCTCCCCCTGCAGTGGAAGTCGTGTCTCTGTGTTCCTTGAACATGACCTCAGCTTAGAAAAAAATCTAGGGTAAGTCCTAATTTTATCTGTCAAATGATGTATTTAAGAATCACTAAATACAGAGTGATAAAGCAGAGATGATCCTTCTCTGCCAGGAAAACCTGCATGTGGCCGTACATCTCTGAAAACCCCCTACACACATTCATCCATGGAGTGCCCTGGCAAATCCAGAAGGTGACAGATAACCAGATCTGAAGGGTAAGTTTTCAGCTAACAGCCAAGCAGCAAATGACAAGGCCACACAGCTGTTTGTTCCTTTTGATGTTCAGTAACACTTCAGGAGATTTCCTGAGCTTCTTTCTAATAACAACCCTGATGCTAACTGCCGCTCAACTTTCGTGATGCTCAGCATACTAGAAACCTTTTAAGATCCCATGGGTGCATTTGATAGCTTCCTAAGACTGAATTAACTGATAACAGAATGGAAGCAGACTTCTTGAAGAGCAAAATCTGCAGGTTTTTTTTTTCTTGCCTGCAATTTTATTTCACATTCTTGCAGCAAAATGTTTGATACAAATAAATTTCAGCTTTTTTTTTTTTTTAAAGCAAGAAACACGTTCAATATTCTATCTTGTATCTTGTGAACCAAACTTTTCAGTGAAGACAAGACTACCTTTACACACCGTATCATTATCTTTCCGGTCTGCATTTCTGCACTGTTTGAGCAATTGTGCAACACCAAAAAGAGAAGGTGTCCTGTTGTAAATGAGGACCACAACCAACAGTCCTGGTACTACATCACTGCAGTCAACGACACCAGGACATTTTGAAGTGCTGCTCAGCAAGGAAGGAAGATGAATTCCACCAGCATCACACAGCAACTGACAAGCACTCGTGCAGGGAGGACTCAGATGCCTGACTGTTAAAAACTCTGGGGTGTTAGTTAAAATCAATTTTGCATAAATGTATTCAGAGCCACATCAGCTATGTTAAATTCCGATACCATCTTACTGAAGAAATCTGATTGCTTGCATTTAGAATTTGTATGCAAATACAAGCAGCTGGGGAGATCTCCCTATTTTAATTAACGTATGGACATAGGCATTAAGCCTCAGAAGGTTTATACTACCAGCAGGACTGAGGAATTAAAGCCATCACAACAATTCTCACAGACAGTTTCTCTACCCTCTGGCTTACCTTCTCAACATCTGCTTTTGTAACATTGATATCAGCATCCATTTTCTCAAAATATTGCTGTGCTCGATCAGCTTCTTTGCAGTCACGTTCAAACCGCCTTTTACTCTGTAAGGAAAAACAGGAGTTTTCATCATAGCAAAAAAAACAGTTTCAAAATCCACTTAAAATCAATAATCGACCCCTAAAGTAACTGCTGTAACAATTAAGGAGATTCTGTGATTAACTTGTTTATATTGGAACGCATTTCAACACATTTCCATGTTAAAAAAGACTTAAACACATTTTTCGTTCCACTCTTCAGACTACTTCATTCCATAATATCTTCATTCATAACTTCCCTGCTATTTCAATATCTTTCCCTATTGGTGTTTCTTCTGTTCTGGTTTACCAAATCACTTCCCTCCAACACTTCAATCTCTCATTTTCATAACACACAACCAGGGAGTTTCTAAGGTGCGTTCATTTGCAAGTAAGGCTTTTAGTTACCGATGTCCCCTTTCCTCATCTTCTTCACCTACAGTTTCTCACCAGTTCATAGTGAATGCTGAGGTCCAAACCAGTGCATTTACTTCTGAGAAACAGCCCTTTACTCAGGAGATGATAGCATTTGATTGATGCATGCAGGATGGAGCTATTCAGCTTACAGAGGAATATCTGAAAAGGGTCCTCAGGGATGCTGCACTTTGATTAACGCTTAGCACGCTCTTCAAGTCAGATACAATGAAATGGTACTTGTAACACACAGACCCCATGGAAAGCCAAATGCACTCTCTAAACAAACCATCATGCCTACCATTGTATTTTAGGCAGTGAAGTTTTAAAAGATCGCGTTTTCCAGCTTTTATCCATATACCCTTTGTATTCTAAATACAAACTCTGAAACACTCTGCAAAAACAGTATAAAAATGACTTAAGAATCACATCTGAGGAAATTTCCACTTACAGCTTCAAGTTGTTTCCAGCAAGTTTCAATATGTTGTTGTGCCTTTCTGCCATCGTGGAAGTGCTGTTTAAAAAAAAGGAAAAAGGAAACATTTTAAACAACAAAGGACCAAATTGCCAATTATGTTCAAGGGCCTCCTTACTAGCAATGAAGAACAGAATATAATTTTCCAGAATAAAACAAATTATTCTGACAGTTGTGTTCTGCAACCCTGGTAAATTGAGCAGGTGTATGATGACTATCTGATGTCTCAGCAGGCTGCAGATGTGTATTTGCATTTATTATAGTGGTTAGTTACTTTAAATCCAATTAATCCTTTTAGCAATTCTACCTTGCGTTATTCACTGTATCTCATAATTATTGGTTTCTCACACTGTGAAATCTGAAGTGCTTTTCGGTGCATTTGATCTCTCTGGTTACTGACTGTACATTAACCCTACATTAAAATTTCTCTCTGCGTGGAATTTACCAAGATGCCCTTGATTAGCACATTCTAACAACTGGCACCGGCCCTGACTTCCATTCAGACTCAACAGTAAACCTCTCCTTCCTAACCCCTGGGTTTTTGTAAATCCACCTCTTGATTTCTCCAGAGACATTCAATCCTTTGGGTCCCCCAGCCACCACTCTCTCCCATACGCTGTGTGCACACCATGGTGTTAGAGGAGCTCTGAAACATGAGTGACAAGGAACATATCCTGACACGCCTTTTAGAGCGAGGCTCATAATTATATTAATTACAGTCAGTTTAAATTGCAGTTCTTAGCCCTTACACAATGGTCTTCATCAGAGAACCTAATATGCTTTAGATACTCCTCCCTCTATCCTCCACATGCCTCGCCTGTCCTCAGGGCAAGCAATTTGTCAAAGATCACTGCAGAAATCAATGACACAGATGTAAATAGGGACCAGGAATAGGAACGTAGCACCCAGCCAACTGTTACAACGGGCTGCTCTCCTCACAAAGCACCTGGCAAAATAAATAACAATCTGTAATAGCATGAGAGATGCCCACCCACTGTGTTATTTACTAACAAGTAGGATGCTTTATTTAAACACAGACATGGTTTTACGAAGGAAACTTCAATAAAGGCCTGATATTGCTAATTAATCCCTGCAACAGGCACACATCGTCTGGCACACACAGAATCAGATGGTAAATGCATCTCAAGTAACACGACGTCAAGGTGTCAGGTTAGAGAACCCCCAAGTTCAGAACAGAAGCCTCCCACAAACCAGTAAAGTAATGAGGTGCTTGCAGGCAGTCTCTTCCCAACTGGCCACGATGGGCTTTGTGCATTTCCCACTGCAGCAGCAGGTTGTTCCCTCTGTCAGAGCAGCAGATTTCTGGAGTAAATCATTCTAGCAATGCCTCCCCGCTGCCTTTCAGCCTCCACCAGACAAGCCAGCCCAAATGCATGAGAAATAAAAAGCCACAGAACTGCAGTTCTCTCACACCATGTCCAATAGACTTCCACTGCCTTAAAATCATAATAAGCCTCGATGTGCCTGCAAGAAAGGACAAGCAGTGCACGGGCCCCAAGCACTCCAGACAGTGTTATGTGCAATCCTAAGCCCCACTGATAAGGAGTTGTGTGTAGCTGTAAGGTGAACACAGGGCCACAACAGTTTTCACATTCTGGATGGTGTCCATCTCTACACAACCATTCCTGAAGCAGAGGGGAGAGGCACGGCCTCAGTGATGCTTTAACTGTGGGCACAGCAGCACTCAGATCAGCCACCGCCGTCCCACCTTCTGTGAGCAGCCAACGTGCAGCAGTGGGGCTGAGGGCAGTGCAGACAAGAAGTGATTTTCCAGCCCCATTTGTCATCAGCTCTGACAGTACCTGGGGAGTTCAAACCACGCTATGCTGCTCCAGAGCTCAGTCACTGCACTGACATTTAAGCACAAACACAACTGTGAAACTTGCTGGGTGGTGGGGGAAGATTCCAAGCAGATTTCGGTTCCTTTTGTAGATCCCCATTTCCTTCAAATGCTGTGTGAGACTGCGTGCTGCATCTCCCTTGCTAGGAGGATTTGAAACGTTCACAATTTCAGGCTTGCTTTTATAATTAAGAGCTTAAGAAAACCATCCCAAGGAACAACTGCAATTTAACGCCACATTTTTAAGCCTTCTGTTGATAAGCATGGAATATGTGGAAATCCTGAACAGCGAAGCAAAACAAACACCACCAACTTGGCTGCCTCCACTCCGCACTTCCTGCCTGCCGCCCCCCTCGGCCCCTCCTTGTGTGCTTCCCTCTCCTCCACCTCTGCCTTCGTGGGTCTGAAGGGACTGGATCACAGAAGAGCCGTGCTGCCTGGAGCCCAGCACTGCCAACGAGCCTCTGGGAAGAACACAGCCTGTTACCGAACGGAACACAGCTGCACGCAAGGGCTGAAGGATGAACTTGAAATGAAGAGCATATCAAGTAACAAAACTGCCTTCAGCTCCTATTTTTGAGCTCCTTTTGTTGTTGACCTGCAGTGTAGTTTTCATTTTTGCAGGAGCCATCCGTCTTCTTTCCCACTTTGTCTCAGGGAATTAGCCCCAAACCGGACCAAGGACCTCCCAGCACAGCAGCCAGCCTGAGCAGGACGGCTGCACGCTGTTCATATTCTGCTGCATTTTTGAGAAGTCTTTTTACAGGCAGGGTATAAAAATGGGGACCATCAAATTGTGCAACCAGTGCACAGAGCCCACATGCAGCAACAGCCTGATGCACACAGGTCCACGTTCTGGAGATTCCACTTGAACAGTCTGTTTGTTTTCCTAAGTTCAACTGTTATCTAAATCTATTCATAACTCTCAGGTCTCATTGTTTTGACACCCGTATCTCCTTGCTGGGGGGGAGCTGCACACAACGAAGAATGCACCATGTATTCAGAGCACTTCTGCTTTTGCAAATCCTTTAAGCTCGACGGATCATTTCTGCATCCCCCCCCAAAAAAATCACCTTTAGATGCAGCGATAGCACAGATGCCCTTCCAGCTACCTGCCTTTTTGTCACTGTCCCAGTTTTATGGTTAAAAAAGCCCGAGACTACAGTGAAGTGATGTGCTGGGAGTCATACAGGAAGCCTGCAGCTTCCTCAAACCCCTCACTATCTGCAGCTTCTGCAATCCCATTTCCTTTTACATACTTTAAAAATCTTCTGATGCAGCAAATGCCTTTCAGCTGTTTGGGCTCCTTTTTGTTTTTCAATTTAGTAAAAATAAAGATCATTTCCTTCTTGATACGGTTTCAAGATGCGCGATTTAAAGATTTGTTTTTTTTCTTTCTTTCCTAATCAAATGAAATAATAATTGGTTATTCTATACATGGTGATTGAGCAAACAGGAACTCAACAAATGATTCAGCAAATGGTATGGAAAACTACCATCCCAGTTAGTCATGCACATTACAGTAATCAATTTAGAATAGTTGATATAATACAGACTTCTTTCCTCCTCCAAATTGAACAGCCAAACTGATACACCCTAATCAGGCTTTCCATTTAAAGCCTTTCAGATCACAAGCGAGATACCAAGGTAATGAATCACACTCCAAGCAGCCACTCAGACATTTCCAACAGTGGTGCTGGTTGTTTAAGTGCTGCGGTTTTCTCCAGACTCCTTTCTACATTCACAGCATTGGAAACCCACACGAAAAAGCAGTTCTGGATTAAAAAAAAATAAACATCTGTGAGGCAGGTTTAATAAAAATCAGTGGTGCAACAGGTTACAAAACCTGCACACCAGAGAATTGAGGGAGCATGTAACAAGAAGGCTCTAAAAACTTCACTCACACAAAGAGCTGCAAGCACATCAACTATTAATAAAACACCACAGTGAAAGGTTTGCTTTTGATAGCGCTCATTACTTTACCTCCCCAAACCACCTTTTAATCTACACTTAAGAGCCTTACGCTAGCAATCACCATGCCAACTTTGAGATTTTCCTGAAAACTACTTGATCTAAGTATTAGACCAACTAAATAGCTTAAAACATAGCGGCACAGCCCAGGCCACACTGGCTGTGTGACCACAGCCGTCCTTCTTCCTTATGCACTGAAGCACAATGCCCTCAGGATGCTGAGGGTGCTCTGAGCAGTGGCCACCCATGGCCAGGTGCCTCCATCCATGACTGCAAACACTCTAAAGGATCCCAGCTGAAGGAGAATTTTGCTGCGGTGCAGTAAGGGATGAGCAGGAAATCCAGGCAACAACAAACTGTATGCCAAGCATTTCGTTTCTAAACCAAGCCATAGCAGGCAGTGCACTCTCCCTGTCGCCATGCTGCATTTGTAACAGCTGTGGAGAAATCCCGGCTGCTGCGCAATCAGGACAGAACTCTCATTGACTGTTGTGAGGCTCACATTTCAGCCATGCTGATGAAAGCCCTGGGAGCAGCCAGCGAGTCACCTACAATAGAACGCCTGTTACTGCCAACACCACGACAAGAAGGAGCAGGGGGAGATGTTTGCCAAGTTTTCTTGGTACCCACAAGGGCTGATAGAACCACAGACACACGGAGCAGACAAGAAAAGCTTGGTAGAAGATGACTTATCTACTTTCTTTGAGAGAGTTCCAAGAAAAGCAAGATGTACTTACAAGTATCTTACACAGAACCATGCAATGCAGTGACTTTGCTGAAGAGCTCCTGGGCAGTGTTAAACGAAAGATTGCCTCAGCAACTCAGAACAGCAGCGTGACAGCAAGGCTGATGGTGCTGGACCAGAACCCAACCACAGGGAATAACTGACTTATGAAGGGCTTAACAATTTATTTTTTATTTTATTATTATTATTTATTTTTAAGTCTTGTTTTTCTTAGGGAAGTAAACAGCAGTTGACTGCATGGTGAAGACCTGCACATTCCCATTTGTTTAAATTATAAAACTAAAGATGAGAAAAAAATATATATTATATACAATACAGTCGGAAAAACTATTCTAGTTCATTTATGCACAGAGCACGCCGTTCATCTGACAACATCCTGCTCAAAAATGTAAGAGATATGATATAGTACAAAGCCATTTCATTTTCCCTTCTGTTTTCCACGTTCAAACTAGACTACATGTGCAGGAACCAGTTACCTTTGACTTGCTGTAACAGGCATCCTCAGCTCATAAGAATGGACAGTATAGAGTCGGTCCTACCAATGTACCAATGTAGTATTTCCTGATCTCTATCAAACTATCTACACTTTTGTCTCAAATGATACTTAAAATAATGACCAGTGACAAAAGCATTGATAGAGATGGAAGTCAGAGAACATTATTTTTTCCTCCATTTTCCCAGCTTAATTCACAGAAAACCTTGACAAATGCTTTTCCTTTTCTGACAGCAAAGATGGGAAATAGCCTTTTGAGAATTCGTTGTTCCCAAGAATAACAACATGGCCTCGAGGTCCTGCCAACCTCATTGGTGATAATGTAGTTTAAGACAGTCCTGTGAATGGTGACATGAAACACACACCTATCTTTGCATGTTTATCACAGCTTCTTCTTAGTATTGTGACACAGCCTCCTTCTCCTGTGCTGTCTTCAGAGTGAAGATTATACACCTCAACACGTAACCCTGCCGAAACAAGTTTGAATCTATACAAAGTTGATGTTAATTCAGTTGTCTCCTGGAGTGGTGCATGCCAGTGAGCCACAGACGACCAAGACTTATGTTTCTCAGGCTCTAAAGACTACATGAGCTGCACCAGACAAACAGAACGACCTGATCATGCCTACTTGGAAGTGTAAACAGGGACAATAAGGAGCATAACGCTAGAAGACACCAACAATGATGTCTACAGTAACTTGCAGGTTTGTGGTCCATTGTCACACCCTTACCCTCACTGGGGTCACACTGCAAAGCTGGGTACCTTCTCAGGATCTCCCACAGTGTCCAAAGTTTTCTTTCTGGTCATCAACAGTTCCTATGAGCTTCTACCCGGCAACATAACTTACTATTCATTCCTAATTTAGATACTCTATTTGAATTAAATACCTCTACCCCCATTCATTTGGGCCATAAACTGTAAGTGGTAACAGAACAAGAGCTGGGGAAAGCTCAGTTTGAATGTAATCAACCCGAAGTTTGAAGCATGGCAAAGCATTTCCTTTCAACACATCGTCTCCTCGTCCTACATCTTCTTTGTCTGTTGAGTTTGTAATTTCTGGAAGACGGCAACATTTCTCTGTCTCTGCAGCACAAAATGCAGCTGTGCTCCAAACAAAGGCCTAAAGCACATCCATAGCTCAGATTGGAAAATCCATTGTGCACATGACAGGGCTGTATTCTGCCATCCTGTTTCATGCTTGCACAGTGCAACACTCCATGAGAAATCCTGCAGAAAACCACAGGACTATTAGCAGAACAGGGCACTATTCAGAATGAATGAATGCTGCAGAATTCCTCCAATTATTTACTTTTCATCAACACCTGAGAGTCTACAAGAAACAGAAAGCTCTCTGACACGTACACCCCCAGTATGAATGCACACAGGGAGGGTGCATATGCTCCACTATGAAGAACCAGACCATTTTTGCCTCTGCAGTATCCATAAGGATGCATTCATTCCCCACTCTGCTTCTATCCTGGCACAGAATGGAACGTATTGACACCGGGTAAATTCTCTCCCAACCACAGGGTCCCAGTGCTGCACCAGTTCAGTCTGCAGCAGACCTGCTGGCTTGCACTTTGCTTTCAGGCTCGATTGCATGGAGCCAGCCGATGCCCGAGGGGAGGTGGAGGTAGAGGTGAAAGCAGACGCAGTAACAAGAGGGACAGTTCATGACTCTCATTTTTAGCAAAGTTGATGTGAGAGCAGTGGCTACCTAGAGACAGAGAGCAGATGCTGCCAGAGAGGACTGAGTCAGACCCAGGCTTGCGAGCAGAGTTCTGAAATCAGAACTATCCCAGAAATTTATGTATGAGTTTCTATCCAGAGACATTACAGCACTGAGGGTCTTCCTTAACCAGAGTTGAGAAAAAAACTAAATTATCTCTCTTGAGAAGCCTGGAACTGATATTCCAGCTTGAAACCAGGCAATAAGACCCTTGCTGAAGACGACACAATAGCATGCATTGTCTAAGATCAAGAGACTCCAAAAAGAAGTGAAAGTGAGGAACTGTACTTCTAAGAGTTTCACTTCACTGGAGAGCAGGGAAGAACTGAAACAGCACAGGCAATTCTCCATCTTACATACAGACAGCGTAGGTAAAGAGGAGGCAGGGAGGATATTTAACTCCAGAGACTGCAGGGAGAAAACATGTACCCTGATGCAGGGCTAATGTCAGTGGGGGCTATCCTATGGAAGAATGCACAACAAAATAAAATTGAACTTGTGACTGTCGTTGCTCTTTTTCTTGTTTGTTTGTTTTTTACAGGTATTTAGACACTTGAATACTCAATCCAAATGATACAAGACTGAAGAAGAATGTGAGTCTCCCTATTCCTCTGTGGTCCTAACCTCAGGAAGGATCACCTTTTACTTACATCAGCTTCTACATAACAGTTGGTTATGTATCAAACAGTGAGCATAAGAGCTCTGCCAGCAACGTTTCTAGAAACTCCAGGCTAATCATCAATTGGTATCTCATGAGGTTTTGCCAGAGCAACAGACCTGTGATATTTCCACAACCATCACCGTGCAGATCCAAGTGTGATTGATGCACTTGTGTTTTACGATATGAAATATGCCTGAAGGGAGAAGCGATTTCCTTTTCAACACCATTTGCTCACAAATGATAAGTCCAAAGGAATCAGACAAGGATTCATAATTCACACAGTTTACACTCATGTTACAGGAACAAAACAAGCAACCATGACTGACAGCTGCCTTCTGCTAAAAGCTGACATCACCAACTGCAGGTAAACAGACCAGCAGATCCTTTTTGCTGTTCCTATGGTGCACTGCTGGATTGATATTAAATTAATTTGCTTGTCATTCATGCTGTGAGCCAAACTTACAATAAAGCTCTATAAAAAAAAAAAAAACAAATGAGCAATGCAGTTAGTGCTTGCATTCTTTACAAGATAACAAGCCCCTCATAATTCCATTGAAAACATCTACTAGGTATCTCAATCACTTTATAAATCCTTGTAATTTAAAAATCAGGTAACAAAATTAGAAGTGACAGGCAAACGCCATACAGATTGGTTTTGCTTTTGTGGCTTTGCATATCGTACAGAGTTCACACGGAACAAAAGGTCACAGAAATGGCTGAGGTCACTCTCCTATTCCAGCTATATGCAAAACATACTTCCATGCTGCTGGCCAAATGTGCTCCTGAAAGACTACACACCATTCTGCAAATGAAAGGTATGTTTATATTCCATTGCAGACTTATTCTCATACTAAACCTGGGAAAATATGGGCATTTTCAGACTGGAATCTTGCAGAGCACTTCAATGTACCCTTAATGTTTATTGGGGCTATTTATAAATGCTTATGTTTCCGCTGGATCAGCAAAAGTACTTTTCACTTTCCAATAGTTTGGCTACTGTATGGAAATGAGAGGCGTGGTCTGATGCTCCCTTGCCTGCTGAACTTTGCTTAGCTATTTTATATCTAGTTTACAAGTATTTTTAACAATAGTGCTTACAAACAGCATTTTATGCCCACTCATTCCAAGGATAGGAGTTCAAGGCAGGGAAAAAAAGCCATTACATCTCAACTAAATGCCTTTCAGAGTTGGTGACATACAAATTAATCAGCTTTAAACATTCATGGTCGCAGGCACAGGGGTTCATAAACTACTATTTAAAATGAAGTACTAACAAACTCCTAATTTTAGCAGTCTTGAAAGTGATAGGTTGAAAGAAAGAGATCCCTCATTATCACCAAAAGCAGACCCTGTAGTTCCCATCAGAAGTCTGTTTTTAAGAAAGCTTGGTTGAGAAGCAAGAAAACGTGAATCAACTTCCTATTAATTGTCTCAGTTGGTTTAGTAATACAGCTTCTCTGTTTATTTCGTGCTTCACATGGTGCTGCTGGACTCTTCCCTGCACAAGCTTTTGGCTAGCACAGCCTTAAGCACAGATGGGTCTCTGACCTTATTTAGCAGGCATTCTCCTGAAGGCGTAGCTGTCTGATTTTATAACATATAATTCAAATGGTTCAGCGATTTGGCCAGGGCACATAACCCACTTTTTTAATGCCTGGTTCATTAATGAAGCTCGTGTTTATTAACTGCAGATTAATTTTGCTTAACATTGAACTCCGCTACCACTAATTATCTGTCTTACGTAGCAAGCAATTGTGAATAATAAAAAACATTCAGTTACCGATTTCCTCTCTTGTTTCAGCTCCTGCACATAGCGAGTTAACTCTCCAATGATAAGAGAGGTCATGTTCTCTGAAATGACCTCATGCTGTCCGGCATAGTCATTCATTTCATTTAAAGTGGCTAGGAAGGCTCTAGTTGATGTGTACCTGCAGAGGACAAAAATGCATTTTGCTTTTAGTCCCTTTCTTTCCAGAAATACGCGCTGAAAAGGGAGGTTGAATCCTTAAACATCTACAACTGCTGCATGAGACTAAATACGGATTAGCACAGTTTCACATGAAAGACTTTTTCAAAAGAAAGCCTACCCCAAACCCTGACAGTTGTCTGATAAATTAATCTTGATTTAGACAGTTTGACATCGGCTCTTAAAATACAGCACTTTCAGAGTGCCAGATGTTCTATCAGCACAGCTCTGGGACTCCACTACACTAATCTTTACTCACCATTTTCGAGTTACGCTCTTTGAAGCCCTGCACTCCACGGCACAGAGTCACCAGTGCAGCCTACCTGGCAAAATCCAACCTAAACAACCAGCTTTTGGTAGCACAGTGCAGAAAAGAGAACTTTTCCAAGTGCCAACTGGATGTAGATTCGCTATAATTTACAGACTTTTCAGAAAGATAGTGAGTTCACTGAGCACGTGTTCATCGTAAACCCATGCATTTTATATTTAAAGCTTCCATTGCAAGGTTTATTTTTTTGTATCTGATCATCTCCAGTACAACATTTCATCTATTATTTAGAGGGAGAGCTGAACATCTGTGCACACAGTTTCAAAAACAGCAGATTATGTCACTGGCCCATTCAGCAGTGAGCCAACAGGGCTGCATTTAAATTCCTTTGCTTGTGCTGCTCAGCTGGAAGACAGCTGCTCTGAAGCACTGCACTTGTACATATGAGCAAAACTATTAATACTGACAGTCGTCACCTGCAATAAAAACATCTTTAGGTGAAGATCCAAAGAAAAAGGGGAGAGGTTCAGAGGACAAAGAGGAATAGTATGACTGGGGATGAAAGGCATCAGAGAAATAAAAGAAAAAACAGGAAAAAGATACCTAAGAAAAGAAACTCAAACCAATTTAAGCAGCTACATTCACAGCCAAGCTGTGGTGCCTCAAGAGACATCCCAGTTGCAAAAGATAGGGGATCAAAGACAACTGCAGACTGGCAATAAGCTTGAAAACAGGATTTTAGACTATCTGAATGCAGCATCCAAGGCATCCAAAGGCTGCATGACAAACCCCCAGACGTTATTTAGAGACACAGGGGAAGTGTGCTGAGGTGAACACCCCATTTAAAAGGTCAAGGGAGACACAGAATCTTCTGTATCACATCACGTGAGTCATCGAGCTGCACTGTCCTTTTGCAGCAGATGAAGATGTGTTAAAAAAAACTAACAAAAACCCACAAAACCTAGCAGTAAACTCACAGTTATTCAGTGAATGGTACCAAAACGGACACCATTTATGGTACAGCTATCCAAAGGCACATTTCTTCCTAATCCCAAGTACAAATAAAAACAGCCATTGTGCTGGCAATGAGCTTCCTTGTGTAAATATCAGGTTTTAGGAAACAATAGCATCAATAACTGATGCCCACACAATGTTACTAATAATAAATTAAAAGCAAAATGAAAAGGCTGTGGTGTTGGTTGATGTGAATGACTCAAGTAGCTGCACACAGCAGGTGGGAAGGGGTCCTGACCCAAAAATCTAAATTAGTATAACCAAAGAGTTGGACTCGAATCCAAACTCACGGGAAATGTTTCAGATTTCAAGGTCAAGGGTTCAAGTCTGCTGCTAGACTCTAAGAAAGCAGATCAGCCTCCTGCAGTAAAGTGCTGCAGGGTCAGAATGTTCTATGGTGCCTTCATTCAGAGCTGATGAATTACAAAACACTGAAGTGGAGTAATTTTAGAAGAAGTCAGAGTGCTCTAAGGAAAAGGTTACAACTCTGACGTGTAGCCCATCCACTGGAAGGCTTCTCTTCTAGAAAGTTCTCTGTACAGAATAACTTTGATGAAGGAAAGGAATGTTTTTCATGGCACGGTTTCCTATCATCCATATGCATTTCCAGTGTCACAGAGCAAAGGAGCTGTGCTTTGACACTGCAGTTGCTCTCTGCAAATGCTACATCAGTCCCCCGCCACCAGGGAGACATAATCTGAACACCTAAAATCAGAAGCAGGTAGCTGGGTGATGCAGCATCCTTCGATGGCTGCCAGTCATGTGTTCCTCCATTCCAGGACGCTGCCTGTACAACTGCATCTCCCACCCTTCAAGAGCCACTGACTTCTTTTGCGGTGTTATAATACGATCCTTTAAGTAATACACTAATCTGCCCTGTCAGTCACTTGAGTAATTTAATACTTGCACAGGCTGCCCAAGTTTCATGCTAAAATTAACAGTGGCTTCTGTTGCTGCTGGAGCTAATCAGATTGAGTTTGGTCATCCACCTTCAAAGAAGCAGGATCAAATAGTCCGCCCTGAAGATTTTAAGGTACATAGAAAAAAAAAAACAAAAGACAGTACCCAGAACATTTAAAGGGAATTGAACAGTTACTGGGCAAATGCAAACTTCCTTAAAAGCAGGAACAACCTCTGTGTTGCACTGCTTGACCAGGCAAATCCCAGCAGGTGACAGAGCCTTCTCCCCTCTATCATGCATCCCCACCTAGCAGCACCTCATGAACTCACCTGTACTCTTCCTCTTCTTTGGAGTTCTTTTTGGGTTGGTATTTCTTTGAAAGATTCCTAAAATTAAAAACAAATACGATTAAAAATCCCCTTCAAACTAAGTGGATAGCTCTCACATGCACGTACAAATGCTTCAGCTTTGGTTTGCATTCACCAGCTATCTGCCCTGTCAGAAGTGTGGCTGTATTGCAGCAGCACCTGCAGGGCCCATCCGTGTCTGTGCTTCAGTTTGAATAACTGCAATAAGGTCTGGACCTGAGAAATTCATAAACTCAAGTCAGGAAGTCAATGCACCCGAGCTCCAGCTCCGCTGAAACACGAGTCCCATTCACCTTACAGTCCTCTCACTGATCCTCAGACAAGCTGCCAGAAGTGCACCCAGCAGAAGGTGCTACCCCATACCCAGAGCAGCCAGCTCAGCGTGCTGCCATTTCCTGCAGATGACACTCGTGACAAAGCCGGTCTGCTCATCTCCTGCAGGACGCTTCCGAGGAAGAGAAGCAATCTTAGTAAAGCTGGGAGAAGCTGCACCAGGATGATAAAACAGGGATCATTTTGCGATCATTAAGTCATGCTGGCAGAAATATGAAATTTGATTATCCCAATTAGCAGAGATGATTGCATCTCATCACTACGTATCCAACTAATGACTCCATTTTAAAATACTGACACGCTTTTCCAGTGATTGTATCTTGAATAAGGAAGTTGAACACAACTCTGTTAGCACACTTACCTTACGACATAGCCTTTGTTTTCCTAGAAGTTACATGTGAGCCCCCAGTCAGCAGCAAATCTAGGCTTTAAAGGATGCATACTGTCTGCTCATCATTCAGCACACCTCGCTGATGCTTAAAGCTCTGAATTACAAGGCACACTTGGACTACAGCAAATACAACTCCACACCTGTCTTAAACAATGCAAACCTGAGAGCTGACAAATCTTACCCAGCAGTTAAGATCCTTTCAGAGCTGCAGCACTGGGATCTCCTGCACTCTAAACTCAGCCTTGGTCCTTTCTGCCTCCTTGCAGCCTCTGTTACCTCGCAGTGAAATAGGAACCATTTGTTTTAACTTTACAAGTTGTTTTTACTGATTCCAAATGACATTCAAGTGGTATTGATGGAATCGTTTTCAGAGGGACTATGAAATGTCACTGGCCTATATATGGCAAACTCTTTGGAGCACTCCCAGAATGCATCTCATTGAAAAACAAAACACACCACTACTAACCCAGCTTTTTCAGGGATGTAACCCAATCCCTCCTGCATGCTGTTTTTACTGCTAACTGGGAAACAGGAGGTCCTCTTGCCTCACATTTCTTACTCATGTCTTTTTCCCCTATGGAATTAAGCAGCATCTGCCCAAACAGAGCAATAGCCAGAAAGCTGTCAGACTAGCACAGCCACGTGTTCCTCAAAATATAAGTACTCCTCCTGGGAGGCCCCCAAAGAAGTATCTCCATTCCAGCCTGTGCCTCCTCTGAGAGGAGGATGCTCTGGAACAAGGAGCTTTTCTCTGGTTCTGCGGACAGCAGTTTCAATTAAATATCAGCACAGCAAACATCGTGCAAACTGCTCTGGGAGGTTACAGTAAGTCTTACAAACACTGTATGCACCACAGAAAGGCCTCCATAAATCTGCTTAAAGAGGAAAGTGAGAAACAAGGAAACACATTGAAGACTGCCCGAAAAGGTATTTTCACACATAGAAAATGCATGCCTCCCTTCATTCAGTATTGTGCCACCCCTTTAATTCTGACATACAAACTATTGTCTGAGCTTCTGAAGGTACAGAAATGCTGCTGGGCTGGGGTAACCAGCAGGAAGTATGTGCTTTCACAGGAAAAGAATTTAGAAAATATAGTAAGGATTAGCAACTCGGTTAAACATCTTCTTGGTTTCTATGTACTTTGTAATGCACTCAGAAAAAAACGTGTTCTATTTATTTGGATATAATTATGTTTTTCCTTTGCTTTTTTTCCCCTCATCAAAATAGTATGCAAGGCTTTAACCAGGACACATACAAAAAAACCAGAAGTGATACTGAATACAGAAGTGATACTGAATCCATTAAGAGCCAGTATGACTCTCACATGCTGAGGTTCAGCATGCAGTCCTACGGTGTCACGGCCACAGTATTGGTACTTCTCAGGTTCAAGCTCATAAAGCAGTGACCTTCAAATCTAACTGTGATTAAAGAAGCAACTAAGACATAAGACGACAGATCAGCAATAAAACAGCAATTCAGAAAAGATTGTGCTAGCCTGTGCATCTGCCTGATTCACATTTGTTTGCCTTTCATTCAGCATCACTCTTCTGCCTTTCCAGCTTGCTTCTTTGTTTCCTTACTTCCACTTCTTTGACATCTTGTTCTTCCTCTCACATCTATCATACATCAGAGGTTCTTGAATCCCAAAGCATCCTGACATGTAACGAATGTGTCCTCCTCAAAGCTATCTATCCAGCTAAGCATTAGACTTTTGGCACTTCCAGAAGCTCAGTTTGTGTGCAGAAAGCAGCCAGCAGGACAAGGGAGCACCACTTTGTCACTGGCAGCAGTGCCCCTCGTGCCCATACCCAGCTGAAGTTCAAAACAAAATGCAGCAGTAAGTGAGCCCTCCTCTGCAGCCCTTTTACACTAAATCGATGTGGCACACAAAAGGTTTGCCACAGGCTTGGGGAAATTTATTAAAAGCAGATGTATGATTTATTTTTATTTTTAATGGCCAGAACTGTTTTCTCTCAACATTTGACAGGTCTGTTTTGCCTTTTTCCCTTTATACATCAAACTCTCAGATGGCCCCAAACAGCACTGCGTTTCAGGGATCCTCAAGGAGGAATGTATTATTTGTCTTTAAATCTTACCCATGGGGGGAGGCACAGATGTAACTATGAGCACAGAATTAAACAGAGAGGGGAAAAAAAAAGAACAAGACTAAGTTTGTTCTGGAATTCTGGGACAGAATAAGAGATGAAACTTGGGGGTTCACAGCCTCTGAATACCTTTGGCTGTGACCATCTCCCATTTTCCTTAAACATACTGTTTATTCACTCGATTTCACAACTACACTCCTTTCACCTAAAATTCATCATCCCAAGAAATTCAGAGGTTCAAGGGTGTCACTCTCTGTAAGGCAGACTTGCTCATACAGATACTGTGCTGGGCTTTCCTGGTTTACTCATACTACATTTCTTCCAGCTCACTCGCCTTTGTAATTCAACCTCATCTCCATAGGATGTGAGCAATTTGTTCCTGCACAACTCATTTTCAATTTCCTGCTTGTCTATAGCAGATACCCTGGGGAATCCTTGTGGCATTCCCCTGAGAAAGCACATAACCATAAAGGCAAGGCTTTATCAACTACCAGCCCCTAGTAAATAACAGGCCATTGCTCATCTCAGGAGCCATTCTAAAAAAAGCATCAAGAAAAAAAAAATCTGGGCTTTTTTTTTATTTAAATACACATCATGCTTTGTGTACATACAGATCAGCCAGAAGCACAGATCTCATTCTTTACCAATACTGAGAAGATGAGAGGAGTTCAAATGTACGTCATCACACAGAACAAGAAGTATGGATGTACTGGAGGGGTCAGGAAGTCCTGTGCTCCCCCCCCCCCCCCAGTTATCCACCATTCCCACCACTACTGCACTGCTTCTCTCAGGCTAAGAGCTAGCCACTGTGGGAGGGTTCTTCATCCCCTTTCTTCTCCATTCACCCTGGATCCAACCCAGTATCCTGGGGCAGGTTCACATATCCTCATATCCTTATCCTACAACCCAAAGTTCATACCAGAAAACACCCAGCGAGAGCTTCTAGTAATTTAGCCGCTCAAGATAAATCCACGGGATTTCTGCTCTGCTCAGGAGACACACTGCAAGAACTTTGGCAAGGCTGTAAAACTGTCCAACTACAAATCTCAGGCTGCAGTCTGACTCAAACGCAGACTACATTTCCAAGTGTTGAGACTGACTTTTGGGCCTGCAGTTTCTCTACGGCTGTTTATGAGCCCGTCATACACAAAAAAAAGAAGAAAAAAAAAACCCTAAAATTTGTCCTGTAGCAAATTATCATTGTGGTGTTGAATTCTTAAACTCTTCAGAATTTATTTGCAGTCATAGTTTCATGGGAAATATTACACTGCTGTCCCCAAAGCCCAAGCCTTTAACCTTGAGTACATCATGAGCCCTAGCATGCTCCTCAGCCACCCGAATAACTTCTCTGTTACAAAGCACATGATTTTCATCAGAGATAAAAACATGATGTTAAATTGAACTTAGCTTTCAGACCTTTAAACTAAAACTCTTCCCTACCTGACAGCAACCATTCTAAACAAGCAAATTACCACCACTGCAACATGCATTTACAGATGACTGCAGAACAGATGCAACCCTAGGAGCAGACCTTTGCATGCCAACTTACCTAAGCTGCTTTGCATAGCTGAGTTCGATCTCTGTTCTTTCTTTGACAAACTTGATGTATTTTTCCAGAACATCGATACCCCACTGCGTGTGCTTTTCTAAATTGTCAAACTGGTCCTGCAAGGAATAACAATAAAAAATAAGTTTAGTCTCATTGAACCAAAGGAACTGAAAATAATTTCCAAAGCTCGCATCACTTTCTGTACTCTTATTCATATTTTCCATTACCACAGTTGGACATTTTTTAGCAGCACAGGTTCTTACACCAACAGAAACCTCTATCTTAACATGAGATCAGTAACGCACTTCATTTTTCATTTCTAAAACACTTCTATTGCAGGAATCCTGGCCCTTTCACCAAGCACAATTTTCTAATGCAAACACATAACAAGACAAATGACAAGAAATGGATTCCCTGTCCAGTATTTTATTTTACACTGAAGAGTTCTTACAAGTTCTGAGAATCTGAGGTCTACACCTCAGTAACAACTCTGATATTAGTCTACAAAACTGATTTATAGTCCGGCTTTGTCAGTGTAATGCCCTTAAATACCATTTAGAACAGGTAGAGATTTCTATGGAACAGGATTTATTTCCCCCTGCAGCCTCATGATTTGTTCTAAAATAAAAGACATGCTAGCAAAAGATGCCACAAAATTACATTTAGTTGTGTTTACAGCAAGACTTCTTGTCTGTCGACATTCACATACAGATGCTGCATTGTTCTCCAGATATTGTTGCCCTCAAAAACACAGTCACACATGTTTCCAATAGAATCTTTTTTCAATCAGAAACATTCCACAGGTCCGTCTGGGATTTGCAAACGCCAAGAGAAATTAAGCAACTCTAAATCCAAATTAATTATCCAAGCCAACCTATTACTGTATGCTGGGTTAACCTAAATTACCTTTTTCTCTCTCTTTTTTTTTTTTTTATAAATAATAATTTAGTTACTTCATCTGCTCTCAAACTCCACAGCCATCCATTCCACGCAGCACTTCAGAAGTCAGTGCTTCCACAACACTCAGAAAACGTTCTGAACTGTGCTACACTGCATACTTATCCGTACCCAACTACAGCACAAACCCAACCTTTAATATCAGCCTGAAATGCTTGGCAGCTGGCTCCATTACGTATTGCAGGGAAAGTAAAGAACCAGATTTTGTACATCTGTGGCACAGAGGTTAGATCTGCCGTGTTCTCCAATCGTACAAATACAAGGAGGGATTGGGGTCAGATGCTCAGCTACCACAGTGAATGCTTCTGACTGCAGCAGTGCTGCTTGCTGTGCTCTGAGGATTTGGTCTTGTGATTTCCAGTTTGCAGGGCTATCATCAAATGTTATCAAACCAATACAACCCCACTTCCTTAGAGGCACAAAATAACAGTTCCTACAAAGGCTGGTTTATGAACCTGCTGCTTTTAAGCAAACACCACTTGCTGCACTGCAGCGTTTCTGGTTCTGGAGGTAAATTAGACTGGTATCAGGAAAGAAAACTTCAGCTCTGAGCAAAACAATGGCAAGCAGAAGCTGCTGCCAGCCAACAAAACTGCTTTAGCTCCTTTTTGAAGAGATAAGAGCCATGTTACAGGATGAAAACTTGCAAAGCTATTGGCTTGCTGCAGTTAAAGCAGCAGGCAGTGTGCATGGAGGCGGACACATCGGCTCTGAGCATCGCTCTGTTTGCTCTGGTTTAGCATCAGGTTTTACTTCAAAGCCATGCAGCCAAAGCAGACTAGGCTCTAGTTTAAATTATATCAGTTTTAGTTAACCAAAAAGGCACCAGAAAGGGGGGCAAAAGCAAAAGGCCAAGTGTATGCATACCAAAATAGCACAGAATTTTAAGCCTTGTGCTCCAGGAGCCATACGGAACGGCCGAGGGCAACTGAAAAGAACTCAGACGACACCGAACGGAACCCTGACTTCCAGCAGTCACCCTTGCACCAAAGGTAACCTGGGTCACTCAGAAAGGACACATATTTTCTGCAGAAAGGGAAGACGTGCGCTGAGCCAGCACGTATTTGCATGTAGACAAGTCCTTGTTTCAAGCAGACTTCACAGCTGGGGAGAACAGAGCCGGGGTACAGCGCAGAGCTCTGCTCAGCCGCAGGGCTGCAGGGAGGAAGCAGCACCCTGCAGTGAGGCAGCTCCTGCTCAGCTTCACATCCACAGCCCCAGTCACTGCTGGCTGAGCTGGCGTCAGGAAAGTGCTGCAAACGCTGCCTTCTGAAGGCTTCTGCTCCAGAGGTCGTGCAGCTATCCCACGCCCTGCTCCCCACCATTTACATTATTTAACATAAACACATGCACATAAAATAAATACCCCGTAAAGCAGCCCATTACCGACGATTTACATACACTCACACACACTCCCAACTTGTCTCAGGTTGGGGAATCCACGCACTACCCCCTCTATGCAAATTAAACCACCCTTATCACACAGATGCACCGTAGGAGCAGCATGAAACTAACTGAGCATCTCACTTTAACTATGCCCAAAGAGGAAAGGCCGGGTTCCTGTTAGGATGGGATGCCTTTCAAGGAGGTCCTGCCCTCGGAGAGGGCTCAAACAGTGCCAAGCACACGTGAAGAGCAGGTTCACCCTGGGAAAGCAATCCTGCTGGTGCTGTTTAGAACAAAAGTCACCAGCAATACACAGCTCTTCCATCACCGCCCAGACTTCTCCCAAAGCACCATTTAGGTTAAGGAATAATAAAAAAAAACCAAAAACCTGCAGGCTGTTCCAGGCTGCCGACTCGCTCTGCCCTGCAATGCTGTGGATCAATCTGCCAGGCTGCTTCAGCAGCCTCACTTTGTCAGGTCTGGAGAAAGTGAGCTCCATGCTGAGCAGTGCTGAGGTGAACCCCCAGCAATGCGGCTGTCAGCGTGCTGACCGTGTGGACATGCTGACTTTCCATTTATATAGGCAACAAAGAAACTCATCCTGCACTGAGCGGTAACCAGAACAGCCGTGACCAGATAACCTGCAAGCACCCAGCTCTGCTTTCAGGAGCCACGGCAAAGGTGAAATTTAGTTCCTTTCTGAAGACTGGACTAACGATCATTTTCAGGTTTGGCCTCAGCATTATTTCAGCAAGCCACCAATGCCCCGCAGTGATGCCTTACATCGGGGTCACGTATCCCATTTTCAGTTCTTTTCCCTAAGGATGAAATACAGTCAGCAAAACTGGGAGCACGAGATTCCAAAGGAAAGGCATCCACGTCCTCCTCGTGTCCCCCATCCGCTCAGCGAGCTGAAGGCAGGCAACAGCTCTGTGCTAAAGCTAATGAAGCACAGGGACAAAAGAGGGCATGCAATACTTTGGCTGTAAATGTAACCTTCAATTCGTGGAATTGCAGAATCTCCAGTATGTGCAATTGGTACTGAACACGAATCTGTACAAAGGAGCTTAGAACAAGCTCTTCATAGTAATTAATCCCAGAAAGAAAAAAAAAAGGTATCACGAAGAGGACAGTGCTGCAGTACATCAGTTACTACTGTGGTTCGCTTGAGCACTTTCAGCTTCACGTACTCAAACAGCAAAACTGGATGAGGACCTCTGAACACAAAGCTCAGTAAAGGAGTTCAAATCCCAAGGAAGGCCAGGAAGGAGATGGCAGCTGGAGAAGCATCTACCTGATGGAGCAAGAGCAGAGCTGGTGAGGGCTCGTGTGCCAGGACCAGTCTGATGAGAGCAGCACTGCCCCTGCCGAAGGCTGGGTGGACACTCAGCAGATCCAGCATGTGCCAGAGCTGGGCAGCTTTGGTCATCAGCTATAAGCTGGGCAGGTGCCTCAATGAGCTCTGTCTCAGCTTGGCATTTCATTCCACACGTTCTCCATTGCATCTTGCAGCGTCCTCACTGTTGCAGTGAGGGAAGGCATTAGAAAACAAATTCCACAAGGCTTCGGCATTCTTTGCTAAAAGCAAGAACACAAGGCAAGCAGCATGATGCAGCATTTGGTGAGGAGGCTCTCACCAGACCGCAGCTCTGGGGGACAGGAGGTCAGCCTGCACCCGTCTTCTGGGAAGAAGCAGCACCAAAATGCTCTCTAGAAGGATGCACTGCTTTCCTCTCACTCAGAGGCCTGCTGACTTACAGACACGCTGTTGAGCAAAACACTGCAGTGGGAGCCGCTGCACCAACAGCTCCCTGCAAGAAGCAGAGGAGCTTCGACTGAGGGTCCAGAAGTGCACGTAATTAAACAGCTCGCGTGGCTGTAACTCCTCCATCAGATTCCAGCAGCTCCCTCTGACACCACACGTGCCAGCACAAACACTGCATGCCTCCCCTGAGAACAAGAAGGGCCCAACACAGAACACTAACCCCCCCCCCCCCCAAAGGTCCCACATGGGTGGAACTGCAGAGCTGAACACAAACTGCATCAGACAAACTGCATCCTCACATCTTTTCATTGCTTAATACAATCTGCAACGTGCACACAAAAGCATGTGCTCAAAAGAGGAGAGAACATCACTAGCTGCATGGGAACCAGCAGAGTGCCTGAAGGCAAAGTGTTTCTGACTTCTTTTCCATTTCCATTAATTCTCTCCCAGTATTCTTATTGCTGCCCAAAGAACTTCATGCTCATGCATTCTTTCTGAAACTCAGCTGCAAGCTTTTTACACCAACAATGCTTAAAATGGAAATAGTTTTGTCTATGCTTTTCCTTGCTTTAACTGCTTCTTTAAGCTGTCAAATTCCCTCACTTCTCAGCTATTCTCCTGATGTTCCACTCCCAAACAATGCAAAAATCTCTTGGGAAGAGGAAAAATAGCCATTAAAAAAAAAACAAAAAACAAAAAGGAAATAAAGGAAGCAAAGAAAAGCTCTCTCTCCATTCCTAAGCCACATAACATGGAGTACAACCAATTATTGAGCAATAACACAAATGTTATTCCTGTGGCCTTCTGAAGGGAGTATCTTACTAACCTGATCTCTAGAGAGCTTTCATCTATTGTGAAATCCTTCAGCTCAGGACTCTTTCAAATCCAACGACGGCAATAAATTGCCACCAACGGACTTCAGCTATAGCAGAAATTAAGGATGCCCTTGGTCTTCCCCTCAGCTCTAACCTCAGGCCTCCGCAGCAAGGCTGCTCGTGTGCCCGTGCTCTCAGTGCTTGGTAAGCACTGCTCATAAACAGAACAGCTGATGCCAAGGAGTCAAACTCTGCCGTACAGCAGAAGCTCTGGGCTCTCAGTTTGGTTCCTCGTGCAAACACCATTAGGCCCTCTGCTCAGATCGGCTGCGATCAGAGCGGGGTGGCAGCGTTTGATGCAGCCCTAAGCAGGCGGTGCCGTCACTCTTCCCATTGCTCCCACAGGTAGCAGCAGTGCCAGGAGTGAGAGCTAACAGCCAAAACAAAGACGAGCAGTGAATGCATTATGCTGCAAATGTGGAGCTCCCAACAGCAGAACAAAGCCTCTGTATTTAGCATAATCCTCCTACGTTTCTAATCCAGCAACATAAGAAGAGACACATGATTATTAAAAATTAAAAATACTTAGTAAGAGTTCTCACTGCCTCAGTCTCTGGGGAATTCCATTTCATTTCCTCCAGGATTACTTGTTTATCCACCCTCCTAAAAAAGTACCTAAGAAAAGGGGAACTGAATGTTATCCTTTACCTCTGATTTCCACTTTCTCCTCCTCCATCCCTATTCAATTTTTTTTTTTTTTTGAACAACAAAACTCAAATAATCTTACGCGTTTATTTAGGAAGAACTGAAGATCAAGAACACAGCAGTTATTCCAATTGACTTTCTTTTTTTAAAGCACATTTCAACAACTTCAAATTTAAGGAGAAAAAAAAATAGTTGCTGGGATGTTCGTGGGCTCAGTTCAGTCCCACACAGCAGCGCAGTGCTGGCAGAACACAGCAGAGTTCAGATGCACAGATCCACACAGACCTACAATGAAGCCACATGCAAATGCTGCAGCCTTCGGGCAAATTAATAACGAAATGAATACGTGAAGCACAGACTGTTCCTGCAAGAGAAAGCAGAGAAAGGCAGAAATAGGAGAGCAGCAGTGTTTGTCGACTCAGCCACTGCTGAGGAGAGAGAACTTCGCACTGTGGTCAGTGAACACGGAGTGGAAGGTGACACACACAGCACAGGACACCAACCTTGTGCTTCATGCAGCACGGCTGAGGAAGGCTGGCAGCACCGGCACAGCAACGGGAAGAGGAGAGCATCTCTTTTTGGTTTATGCCCAAACCACGCTGTGCTTTTGTCAGATGCTTTGCAGGGGTGACGGGAGAATTAGCTCAGCGCATCCGGTTCTCCTTCGCAAAACTGTCTATGATCACATTTTGCCTTCCAGTTTTCTGTTCATCCATATTTCATTTTAACCTTCAAGTACTAAATTCTTTCAGATCTTTCACCTTCAGCAGGCAGATTTCCACCTCGTGTAAGTAATAAATGCCTCAGAAAACTTAGAGATTTACTCCCTCACCTCCATTTCCTCTTTATCTCCACCCCTTAAACTCATTTTCCATACAGACCAAAAGGTTTCCACTCTTTTATCTCTTTTAATTCTCCCCAGAACTTGATCCAGTTGAGAGAAAGAACCAGTATTTCTTGCTGTATTTTCAGGCAACTGAGTGCAACCCAACCAGGTGGGAAAAAAAGCCACCAATAAGGACTGGAAACAGGCCATGCTTTATACTGAAATATGTTTTATGTTGCTAGATAAACTCAGCTCTAACAGTTCTACTCGTTCCAATAAACACTAGCAATTAAGCAACCCGCATTTCAGGCTTAAGAGGCTTTCTGTTTTCTGCCCTCTGCTGAAGCTGCAAACCAACCCAAGTTCCAGTACTTACACCAGGTTTATTTGGGCTTTAAAATAACGCTGCCCCACTCGATGAGTCTGGCTGTGCACAAAGGTTGGCATCGGGGAGAAACCTCGTTAGGGAGGCCAACCTCTCCATCCCCACCCAACCACCACCCTCCACAGACTCAAGAGTGACCCCTCCTGCCAACGAAGCAGAAGTGCTGTCCCACAAGCAGGTTTCGGTTGTGCCCTCCCTGACCTGCCTGGATGGAAACACGGCTAAAGACAAAACAGGCACCGAAAGGAAAAGTCACTGAGCGCAGCCCAGGGGCAGCAGACGGAGAGCAGAGCGAAAACTGCAGCCACACGGAGGCCAGGCCAGTTCTTGGGAGCATGAGATCATCGGGGCTGATGGGGAACGAGGTGAACTGCAATGCTGAACAAGACGAGCCAAAGCTCCGCAGGTACAACTCCAACCAGAACGCCAGCCTGTTGTGCCAGCACAGCTCACCTGCTTTGAGGGGAAGGGATTCAACACCGCGCCCAGAGCTCTGCAGCAGGGATCCTGACAGCGAGCCTCAGTGCAAAACGAGGCTTAGCAAGGTCTGCAAGCAGGGATTGGACAGGGAGCAGCTCCTCAAGAAGCAGCGTGGGGATGGGTTGGCACCGGGACGCCTCCACCTGCCACCAGGTCGCTGGGGGCACAGCCTGGCTGCTCGCATTGCTGACCCGCTCTGACACTCATTATGGAAGCTTTGCAAACGCCAACACGTGGTTCACTGCAGGAACCTCCCTGTGCAAGATCAGCTGCTGCTGGCAAAGTTCTCATAAGCTGAATGCCCAGCTCCCTGCTGAAGCTCAAGCCACGAGCTGGAAGCACTGCTTTGTGTGAGCCGAGCTGGTGCTGGCTTGTGGCTGCCCGGCAGCAGGTGCTGCTGGTAGAACCAGAAACCAGCCCTGAGCCCCAGGGAGCTGCTGCTGCCACTCCACTGCCTTCCCCAGCAAGGCCCACACCGGACAGACCCCAAACTCTGCACCTCACCATCCTGGTGTCAAACTGAGCCTTCTCCTCCCCCTCGTCCTGTTGTACTCTGCAAAGGATGTGGTGAGGCAGAGCTTGCGGTGCCTTGCTAGCAACGGGGCACGCAGCAGCACGAGCATGCAGGCAGGAAGGAAGGTGAAAGGATGTGCCACCCGAGAGGATGTGGCTGCTGCAGTGGCTGTGAGATGAGACAGCACAGAGCAATGGTGCTGGGGAGCAGACAGGAGACGCGAAGAGCTGAGCTGATGAGCAACAGGTGAGAAACAGCAAGTGAACCAAAGGGAGACAGAGAGGGACAGCGAGGCTCTCTGTGTGCATTGCAGAAGGCTAACAGAAAGCCTGGCTTTCTTAGAACAGGTTGTGATCTGCAGGGCCCGCTGACACACAAGGATGAGTGTAACTCCATCTAGTACAGCTAAAAACAGAGGTGGAGTTTGATTTTAATTCACTGCCTATGAAGGCCGTACTGTGGTGGTGTTGTGCTTGACACAACTCATCTGTTACCTGTGGGAGTTGCTTCAAATTAAGTTGCATACATCGCTTAGAAGAGGAAATGCTCACCTTACGATGTGTCAAAATGTCACGTTCTTGGAAATGAACGTTCTAGTTTTCTTCGAATACAGAAAACCTGAGTCTCAAAAACATTTGCACCATTCGGCCACAGTGCTTTTCATAGATGCCCATCCTGCTACAGCAATTCATTTCCCTCAAATAAGTTTATACATTTTGAGGTTTGAGGCACTGCATGAGTTTGCCACAATGAGAACCATCTGTCACAAAGAGACCACTCGGCAGTGAACACTGCTCTCCAAGCATACAATTCCACTTATAAAACACACACAAGAAATCCCAGAATGGGACAGAGTGCTGTTTCAAAATACATTATAATGTGTAAATTACAACCCAGGATATAAGAAAGCTCTTAAAGATCAAAATAACGATACCTCAACTATTGCAAGAAGTAAGGTCAGAAATACCAACTATATTTAAAGACTGTAGTTCAGCTTTTTTCTGTATGCGTTCAGCTACTGATGCTGCAGATAAGCACGTGTGCTGCTTTGCCTTTTGGTGGTACCAACTTCAGTTGGCTTATGTCTCATAAACACGGGAGAAAACCAGCAGAATTAAGACCTTAAGATCCAAATAGGTTTCTTCACTCATTAGCTAAACAAAGACTGATTGCAATTAAGTCCTACTGAGGCCCAGAGAGATGATGCATCTCTATCATTAGCATTAATGATGCCCACAGAACTCATTTGAAAAACAGAGAGACAAAACAAACAAGGCTAACCTCTTCCTTCTGCTTGTCCTGAGGGAAGAGGACTGGGACAAGGACTGCATTTTTGCTGACAGTATCCAGAGCAGCAGACTGAGAGCAGCACCGACCCACGGGGATCCGTCCCTGTGTGTGTTAGAAACAAGAGCCTGGATAACAGGCGGATTCTGGTGTGCATCCCCTGCTGTTGGGCCGGCATAAATCACGGGCTGCAGACCCGAGCTGCCTCCCTCAGGAGTTGCAGCATGGTAACAAAGCTAAATAAACGTTGCTGTTGTTCCACGAAGGTTTTTCAGTTGACAGCGTTGCAACTTTTCACTCTTTCCCAGCACCATCCCACGTCCCTGATTAACGCTGCCATTCTTTTATTCTCAAGTTATTTGAACAAAGGCACTTCTAGAAGTAACTCCCAGTAAATCTCCTGGTGCCTGCTTGTATCTCTGGATTAACTGTTGACTGATTTTCATCCTCTTTTTTTTTCCATTCCACGAATCCCTCCCTCAATAATACCAGCTGTTAAAATAAAGGCCAACAAGATCTCCTGCCCACACAGCTTTCCTTTGGGCACTTGTGTGCTAATTGTGAAGAACAAACCACACAGCACTGCTGCCCATTGCAGGGGGGACTACAATAGAAAAGCAAACAAGGAGGTTGATGCATTTAAAAGTAAAAAAAAGACACAGAGGCCACCCTGCCCTCTGACAGCAAATTACACACAGTCACAATATTAGGATCTCATCCACAGGAACAACACTTTGACTTGGAGAGGTATTTTAGGGAAAATAACCCCACTTTTGTAAGCCAGAGGCACACCAGGCTCATCGCATGCAATATCCGAGCAGCTTTATGGATTCCCAAAGCAGGAGATTTGGTGTTACCCAGCCAGCAGGGCCTGCGTAAGGATCAAGCTGGAACCCCGAGCTTCGATCCCGTCCTGTTTGTTGTCTTTGGAACAGTTACATTTGGGCGGTGTGTTTTTGTTTTGTTTTAATAAAATAATCGCTTCAAACAACATGAGTGAGTTTTAAACTTTGAAAATTAAAAGCCCTGGATCTCTATGGCCCATGTGGGCTACACAGGAAGAAGAAAGCAAAGTCTGGTACGTTCCATCTCTGATTTCCTCATCTCCATTGAATAATTCAGCTGTCACGTGGAGAATTGAGCATCTGTCCTGTCCCTTTTTTACACAGTTTCTAACGTACCAAAGACATTTTTATTGTCTATCTGTATTTTTAATGGAACAGAAGGGCCTTTTCCCCTCTTTGCCTCCTCCTCTGGCTGCACAGCACTGAGAGCTGACCACGGGCCTCACTGTAAGCACAGCCCGTAAGGGATGCATAGACTGCAGCTCAGAAAAGAAGGATGTTGTAAAGGTGTGGCATTTTGCACTGCTGGAGGTTGCCACCTCGAATCATTAAATCCTTTCTATAATTTTTCTTCTGCTTAAATCGGAGCAATGAAGATACGTAAGATCAAAA
Organism: Perdix hodgsoniae; assembly: GCA_035772895.1. NCBI lineage: Eukaryota > Metazoa > Chordata > Aves > Galliformes > Phasianidae > Perdix > Perdix hodgsoniae. The sequence goes on along the minus strand of JAPSGF010000020.1, from coordinate 4,649,128 downwards.
AAATAAGGCCCCTTTAAGTCACATCCACAGCCCTCCCCTAATGCTGTATTTAAAAGGGAAAATCTCAGAACGAACAGCTTCCTCCTCTCTTTCCCAAGTTCAATGGACCTAACAGCTGACAAAGACTAAGGTACTCCTTTTCAGATGAGGCTCAAAAAGCATTTAATATCTTAAATACCACAACATCACAAATACAGTCCTCGATCCATCAAGGGCCACTTCACGCTCAGGACCAAATAAGATTACTGCTCTGCCTCAAGCATTCCTATCTGCTCCTGCATTCCACTGCCAACCCAGAAATGAGGGCTGGTGCTTCTGTTCTGACCCAAGGAATAGTTTGCATCCACAGCAGGGGACTTCTCTATTTGCTTATTTCAGAAACTCATATGACTCAGGAAATCTGATGCACTGAGTAGAATGGCACTTCCCCTTCCTGCAGGACATTCTGAGTATAGGGCATGTTAAATGTCTGCAAAGCTACACGTAAAGCCAACTTAAAACTTACAGGCAAAGTTGATCACTTCAAGATTGGGGGTTGCTACACAGTTTCTCTTAGATACACTAAGACCCAATGCTTTCTACAGCTGTGAAAGTGGCAACCAAGGCATTCAGCTGACATCCTGCCTATTACCTATTACTTATCTCAGCTTCTGGGTGATGAACTCTTCAGATCAGGGACGAACCCCTGCTGGATGTGCAAACTCTGCACTGCTTCCTTTTGTCTGTATTTCAACACCAGCGTTGGTGCAGGCTGATCCTACCTGCATAAAATACTCAAACTCAGCTGAATCCTGAGGTGCCTCTCCTCCCCTGCCCTGCAAAAGATGAAACCACAGAATCCACTGAAGTCTGACAGACTCAATCCTGGCCAAACCCACACTCACGTGGCAACGGTGCTGCTCGTGTATCTCAGCAGGAATCAAACACCGACCCGTGCATCACAGCATCCACTGCGATCTAGAAACAAATCTCCTCTGTAAGTGACAGCACCTTTTCCTCCGGAGAGAGGGAGGCCACATGCTCGTTCTCACACACTCCCTCCTATTCTGTCTCCTTTATGCTCACCCTCAGACACTGCGGTACAACTCGCTTTCATTACAACGTGAGCTCATGTCCAAGTCTGAACCTGAAGAAAAGTCATCACCATCTAAAGCCTCTGAGCTACACAGGGTCCCCCTGGGCCCCCAGCAGAAGGCTCTCTCAGTAACAAGATCCCAGCAAAAACTAAATGAATGCACTCAAGTAGGTGGAATAAAGAGGGGGAAAATACTGTGTAAAACGCCGACCCACCGAAAGCACACAAGGCATTCGTTCAGCAGTGAAAACGAATAAACTTAATGAGGCGAACTGCCAAACGAGCACCAATTAAATCGCATTCTGCAACGCAAAGGAAAGTTCTCCCACATACACGTTAGGTTGGGGTTATTTTCAGGCAATAGGGCAGCACGCACACGGCCGAGCTGCAGCCGTATGAGGAGCGAGCCTGGGCCGCTGAGCTGCCCTGGGACCCCCAGGAGGCACAAGGCGGTCACAGACACCTGACAAGGCAAAAGCACCTCCAGCACACAGACACTCAAAAAAAAAAAACAAAAAACACCCACCCCGTTCATGCAGAGAGATTGCTTTTTGTTAGCTAGCGAAATATAAATGTCCCCTGTCCTTAAAGCACGACGCTGATAAAACGTACAGAACTCCAACACAATCACCTCTCTCATCCACACGTGGGAAACGCTCAGTGAGTTGGCGTGAAAGAAGCAGCAGCAAAGTTCCCCCAGCTCTGGCAGCAGCCCCTGCTCACCAAGGGGCCGGCACAGGGGCACGGGGACGAACCGGAGGCGCGCAGGGAGCCGTAGCCCAGCCAGCGGGCCCACAGTGTGTGGGCAGCAGGGCCAGGCCGGGAGCCCTGGTGGACAAAGCTCCAGTTCAGCACACTAAGCAACAGAAAGTAAAATTACAGTTTCTAGAAAGTAAGTAGGGCATCTGATGTCCGTACAAACCTAGCCTGGCTTTCTGGCCTCCAAGCCGCACAGAACACTTGATGGAAAACAAACCAACAATTAGGTTCTCTTTTGACCAATGCAACCTGGAAAAGCCTAAGCGTCACGGACAGATAACATTTCATTTCAAGTCATCCAGCATTTTCTGATCCTTTAAATGCAAACTGGTTCCCCCAGCAGGGCCATTCCACTCACATCCTGGACAGGCAAGCCCAGCCGTGCTAAAGGGGGGCATTCATCTCGTGTCCTCGGGTTCAACAAAAAGAAGTGGATATTTTAGAATATATGCTGTATGATAATGACAGCGCGATGGAGGTTTTGAACCTTTGTAACGCTTCATTAAGCACACATCCTCACAACCCTAATGGGAATTGCATCGGGAAGAACCTCTCTGTTAATCTAGCCTCTAAGACAGACGTGAAACAAAAGCACTGGCCAAATCACAACCGTGTTTATTGGAGCACAGATTAAAAGCCACTCGGCTGTCACACCAGCCTGACTGCTTCCTGTCCCCCACAGCCCATCCAGTATCACCCATCTGCCTCCATCCATTAGCACTGAAAGAATGGGCAGCACCGAAGGCTTTAACCCCAATCTCAAACAGACAGTTGTGACAGCTCCATCGTTTTGGGGCAAGAAGGGGGGTGTTGATAAATTACACAAGGGAAAAATGAGATATAACAGCTCTGTTTCCTACCAGTTCCACTGCAGCATTAAATACCAACTCACAAACTTCAAATGGCACAATGGAAAGTACGCATCAACGCAGCAGGCTGACTGCATCCAGCTCATTATCATCACCTAAACGTAAAGACAACTGATTTGTCTACATCAATCCTTGAACTACCTACTGAGATTAAACGCTTGTTAAACAATGCAATAAATGTATCCCTGGCCATTTATGTAAAAGCATTAATAGGAGCCTTGTATAATAAGGAGCTAAATCAGAGCAGAATGAAACTCCAAGGCCATTAATACGACCAGGAAAAGGTTCTTACTAACTTTGCTAAGCTCAGAATGCAAAACATTTTTCAAACACAGATCTTGACATTCTTTCTAAAGCTGGTAAGGCTACAGCAGGCAGAAAAGAATGTAAAACTCTCTTTTAAGTAGTTTAGAACCAACAAAGCTCCTGGTATTTTGGTGACACTGCGGACTCTTGTAACACTGAGGGCATTTAGAAGTGCTAGCAAATTAATATGCTGCACCAATTCATCTGGTGAACAATCTCATTCAGATCTTAAGCTGCTTGTCCTGCGTTCTGAATGTGTTAGCAGGCTGAAAAATCTGAGGTGCCAAAGATATTTTCTGAAAGAGTGCTACAGTTTTTCCAGCACGCAGCAACTTGCTGTGCTTGGAGCTGATCGGTGGGACGACGACAGAAAGCATCCTGTCACACAGATGAACGCAGAGCCCCCCGCATAACAGTGATGCTGTTAGTTAAATGAGTAACACAGACCGTGGGCTGACTTAAAACTGCCTTAATGAAGTGACAGAAAGCTGCCAAGTGCCAGTGTTACACCACAGAGTGTTGTGCAGGAGCACCCCTTCATAAAGTGCTTTACTGAGGCCATGGCACACAAAGCTGCGCTGGGCACAGGGCATAGTAGGGGAGTTCTGTCAATAGAAGCACACCGTCACATCATCCTGCTTCCACTCTTCTGATGGTCTTGGTAGTCTTGTAGTTGATCTTCCACAACAAAAAACACAGAGGGAATGCTTACATTATAAGGTGCTGGCTGGGCTGTGCTATCATAGCAATAACACACTGTGAGTATCCAGAAGGATGGCGAGCACAGCGCTGTTCTTTTCTGCCTCTGTTGTGGGAGGAAATGAACCGTCTGCTTCGTCTCAAAGGAAAGATTCTTCAGTAAGAGTCCACGTGGAGAAAAAGAAAACAAGAAAACAACCCTACAAGTTGTAGACAAGTCTTAGAGCTGCGCAGGACACAAAGCAGCCTTCTGGTGACGTCCACGGGTGGGTTTACAGCATAAGTGCCTACAAGGAGGGATGAAGCTCTTTCCTGCTGCCTGCTGTTTTGGAGGAATCTCAATTAATTCTTTAAGGAATAATTAGCTCCATAAAAGAAAAGATAAATTCTGCTCTTTTTTAACAGGGATATGTGAATAACACCCAGACTCAACTTCACAAGCCTAGACTAGGAGACTTTCAAGTTAGAAAGCCTCCTAGTTTAGCAGATTCTGTTAAATATTGATGCAGCTATATATATATATTTTTTTATTATTATTATTTTTAATAACTATTTATTTGAAGGCAATTAATTAGCCTATTGGAAAAATAATTCTTTGAAACACAGCTGAGACAGATTTTTTTTTTGAGTATTCAGTGAACACAGCCATTCTAGCAGAAATCATCTATTTTGGGTATCTATCAGCACACCGTATCGATTTTCAATACAAGACACAATAGAAATAGCTAGCTTTAATTTTCATCTCAGAACAATAACTGATTTACAATGTGAAAACATAAGAAATCCTCTCTTAACAAAAGTAGGTGCAAGAGAAATGATTCTTGGCTTCCCAGGCAGGGAGAGACAGGAGGAAGTCTCCCCAAATTGATCCTACAGCACCTGGTAGCAACTTACAATCAGCAATTCTCCTTCCAGTGCCTCAGAGCCTTATTTAGAGTATATTATTTCAACTTCTGTGACAACTGGCGTATTCCATTCACCTCTAAGATGCCTTCCTTTGCAAAGCATGGTACTTCATGACCCTGACTTTCAAACCTGCAATGTTATCACACTACACTTTTGTCAACATTCTTGGAAACATACCTTCCAAATTCTGAAGTACGCGGTGACCCGATTGCTCTTGTGAGTAATGCAAGAGAAACACAGAAAAAATAGCATCTATCAGAACAAATAATCTGCTCACAGAAGAAAAAAAGATGCAGGGAGACAACAGAACATAATGAGATAGGAACAGAACAACTGGTACTGCTTCGGAGCATCAGAAAAGAGAAAATTTACCAGAACTCAAGACTGACACATTACACAACTGCATGTAGTGGACAACAGTTGTACAGGGGATACTAGAGACAAAAATGCTTTAGAAAAACATGCCTGAAAATGAGACCTGGGGTTCTGAGCATCGCCCTGCCTTGCACAGGCACTGATGCAAACAGTGACAGATGTTCAGAGAACAGAGTCAGCGATACAAAACTAAGCATGACGATCTGCATTTCTTATTAACCTCCAAAAAAAAGGCACTGACCAATAATGCAAACAGACAACGGGCACATAAATAAAAAGACCAGGCATTTAGCTCCTATCTGTGCTCAAGTAATTGAAGCTACAGGAGTAACTTCCCTGTCTGGGCTGAAGGAAATGTCCCATAGGCATGCTTTCCTTATTTCAGCTTTCATCCCCTACCTTTCAAAGCCATTTTGTCTGTTGAACTGAAAAGCATAAGAGCATAGAAGAAACGCCCTTGGCTGCAGAAGAACAACAGGAACCTCCTGCCCAACCTTCCCCTGCATGGATTAGAGCAACAGGTCTTCCTACAGCAACTGGAGCTTCTGGGCACAATTCCCTGAACGTCCCAGGATTCTCCACCTATTTTGTAACACAGATAGTCTGTTTGCTTGATGAACAGTTGAATCATCTAAAAAATGAGAGGATATTGAATCTATTGGATGTTTTATCTGGCAAGCAGGGAAAGAAAGCTTGGCCTCTGAACCAGACTGATGCGGGAATGGTTGGGGAGAGGTGAAAAACAAACCCATGCTTACCTACCTACAGAGGGGATGAGGGAAAGGAAGGGATCTTCTCACAACTGGAGAAGAACATCCCCTCCCACTGCGAGGGCAAGGAGCCCATCCAGGCACCACTGAAAGCTACAGCTCTGGTTCACCTGAAACTGTTCAGTGCTCATTTTCCCCACAGATCGCAGTGTTTAAAACCCAAATAGCGGAGCATTGGCTGCTAAATGTAACCTGTTGGGCCTGGAACCAGTAGGACCAAAGAAGTTGATGTTACGGTAGAAGAACTTCACAGAGCATCTCCAAACCTGCAACTCAATGGAAGACCACTACACGCCTATAAGAAAAGAGCAGCTGCCAGCTTCCACTGAGAGCTTTGTGCTGCATTCACAGGCAGGATTCACAGAGCCAATGAAAATACTGAAACCTCTGTTGAGCCCTCAGCACCTCTGGATGCATTTGTTCTTTTATGGAAAAGATCTCAATATGCTGTAGGATGGAAAATTACTGTTTACTTAATTTGGCGTGCAGACTGAGACACAATGAGACAAAGTCAGTAAGAAAAGAGGAAGACAGAAGAAGAGTCATGTGGTCTACACCCACCCCCCTCCTTTTATTGTTGTTTGAGCTCTCATGTATAGAAATGGCACTCATAATTACTGGTTTGTTCATTCAACAAGGTTACTCATGCATTATAGTTAATTCTTACTTACGAACACTTAATATACAGAATAAAACTCAGTCATATTATTTTATTCCTCCTCCGAGCTAATGACAGCATTTCCAGAAAAGCTGAATGCACTCGTGACATTTTTATCCTCAAGAGACTCGTGTAATTGTAGACTCTGTACAGGCACACAAGTAAACATCATCTTCAAATGCTGCAAAATTAAGACAAATACAATATGGATTGGAGCAGATAGGAATAAGTAGCAACCGTTGAAAAATAAGCAAAGAAAGAAATCCCAGCACAATGTTTCCTTGCTTTAAGATGCTTAATTCTATTAATTTAAGATTTGTTTGTGACCACGTCTATTTTTGGAACGCCTATGGAACACATACAAAAAGGAGACAATGAACAGAGCTATGTAGTTCATGGATTTTATTTTTCTTCCCCCCTTTTCTTCCCTAAGAGAATCAGAGCATTAAGCACAGCACGACACAAAGGAAACGTATCAGTCCTCTTCTTTAAGGGTGATTTGTGCCTGCAGCTTTTCTTTCTTTTGGGTTCATTTTCTGATTATTTTCAAAATTCTCCTTATCCCAGAAAGCTTCTCGAAGTGCATTAGGGCTTACACACGAGTCCCAGACTGTTTAATTTAGCCCTAATACCTTGAGGAAGCTTCAGAATGGATTGTTGCTATTCTGATTAAGGAATCAATCTCACCCCCTGCTGGGAAGGTTGGATGAACGCCTTGCCCCCAGAGGGAAATCAATATTGCTCCCCTGGCCGGCAGCTTCCAAACACCGCATGCTCCAATGTGTTCTGAAGAAAGAAGAATTCTAATTTTAAAGCAGTGTTCTGAATTCCCACTATTTTGACACTTGGAAAGAGCAAACAAGAACCAAAACTCTTGGCTCTCTGACAAGCAGGGGTTGTAAGTCTTCAGTGCCTCATCAATGTTCCAGGTTTGTTTTGCTCCTGCAGATTAACCCACAAACAAACCACAAAAGATAACTACACCAAGCCAACAGCAGATCTGATGCTTAGGTCAACGTGAACATGTATACATTAGGTATGGTTCCCATGCACATAAAGGAAAAGTCTGCTGACCTCGTGTGAATGCAGTGCACAACTCTACACGTCCTTCCCTACCACGAAGCGTTTCAAATCACTGCTAATAACCAGGAGAAACATATTTGTATTGTTTAGCCTAGAAAAGGGTTTTGTTGGCTGCAACAATTCAACACACTCCCACAGCCACTAATGGCTGGCACTATTATACACAAGCTTTCCACTCCAGACTACGTATTTTCAAAGAGCATCAATAATCCAGCCTCCAAAATTCCCTAAATTAGGTGTATGCGTTTCACATCAGCACATTTCTTGCAAAAATTGTCTCCTTATAATAATTACAGCTTTCCTATTTCGAGATAATTTCACGCCAGTCACGCTGAGGCTCTGGGAAAGGAGCTTTCAACAATTTCATATATAATACTGCTATTAGGATGACGCAGACAAGGATCAGAGCTGAAGGCGAAGTGGGAAAAGGGGAACAGCCCGCAGTTATGCAGAAGAGGAGGAGCAGAGGCACTCAGTGCTGCACCAGCAATGGATTCATGCTTCCAGGCTCGTTTGCTGGGCAGCTTCACCGCGTCTCAGAAGCATTATTTTGTCTTTAAATAGCCGGGTTTCAACCCTATACCCCCCCATTCCAAAAATAAGGCTGTAAATCCCCAGGGTGCCGATTTAAATAGGAGCCGAGTCACACGTATCATGTGATACACATTCACACTACCTAAAGGACAGCCTGGTGCGTTTGCCCAGCACACAGTTCTGCTGTTCAGGTGAAGCACACACCTGTACCTCTGCCTGTCCTCCAACAGAACCCTCCATAGCCTTTATCATCGGCTGCTGGCATGAAAAATAGCACTGAGATTGCTGGCCCATACATACACTGCTGAAATTGGGGTTGGTTGGTGGTTTGTTGATTTTTTTTGTTGTATATGAAAAACTGAAGTAAAGCTTTGCTACGCTGTTTTGCAATGCTTCTATGCTAAGAACATATGCCAGAAAGCATCTGCTGTGAAAAATGGATGTTTCACACATTGGGGTGGTAAGGAAATAGAGGCTCCTGACCAGCGCACAAATCTCTGCCCCCACCCTTCTTGTTACGCCTTTCTGTGACAGCACACGGACAAAATACCTCTGACTGCCACACTGGAGGCAGGCAGGGAGGGGAAAAGGCATTTTTGCAGCACTCCATCACCAGCCAGTTTGTCCACCGCCGGTTTTCCTTTTCCTTCACCAAAATCTCAGCTGCACGTTCTTAATGAATGCCACTCCTATAAGAGAGATCAGCAGTCCTCAGGAGGGCAAGAAATATTTCCTCTCCTCGTTTCACTTTTGTCTGTGAAAACACACACGCATTCACTCACTGCTGCGTGTCAATCATTTCTTCTCCTTGTAAATACAGCAGAAGTGCATTCAAGCAGAATTTTCTGCGTAAGAGAAAAACATCACGCAGTGAGAAATGTTATCTGAAAGTATTATAAACCAATTTGCTAGACAATTCCTCAGGGCTTCCTGCACAGAAATGGATGAAAACCAGCAGTGCACAGGGCTCTGCTCTCCCGTTCAGCTCGCACTCAGGTATTCCTCCACAGCGAGTAGAGATGCAAAATGCAACCACAGAAATCAGCGTGCAGTCGTTCAAACCAGTACGTCAACTCCTCCAAAACACTACATGGACAAAGCCACATGAAAGCAGGAACGCTGCGAAACCAAACATGCAAAAACAGCTGCTAGGTTTCTTCACTATTCTTTTTTTTATTTCTCATCTTCTGTTTATCCCTCGCCCCACTCCTTCCTTCCCGTTCCTTTATCCTGGTTCCAGCGTGTTTTCATTTGCCATTCCTAACACACTGCTCTCATTGCAGCCTGCTGGCAGACAGGGTGTGCAATGCCAGCTAGCAATTCAGGTCCCACCCAGAGTCCAACCCTACTATCCCCACACGCTCATTAGGTAAATTATCTCCTGATTTGTCTTCTGGCTAAGATTCCCTTTTCCTCCTGAGCTCGTTCCTGCTATTTCTTTTTCCCTGCTAGCCCCAGCTCTCTCATCCTCCCCAAGCTCACAATCACAACCAAGCACATCAATTCAAACTGCCTCTCCTCAACCAGCCCCACTCTCACCATCCTTGGCACGTCACTCCACTGACCCAAAGAGCCCCTAAGCAAGCAGCTGCAGGTTCCTGGGATCAGTTCTCAGGCAGAGCTCCACATCTCCTTCCCCACCACCTACAGACCCAAACACTGAGGAGCTTCCTCTCTGTTCACAGCACCTCTTCCTCTGCTCCTCACCCTCAGGTGAGCATAACAAGACACACACGCCCCCATTCTGCTCAGCTCCCACCCTGCTGTGATGGCTACCTGGCCAGACGGAGCCTTGCTGTGACACAGCACAGCCATGCTTTCGGTTCCCTTTTGCTCCTTGCTGCAGCCCACCGTCTCCCACCTCACTGATGCGGGCTGTTCTCCCACAGCTGCCTCGGACAGAGGCGCGCTCAGCTGTTTATCAGGCCGTGGCATCGCCTTGCCCTGCACAGAGCACTCCCAGGCCAAAACGAGCTCAGGCACAGCAGGACCTCTGATGCCTTCAGCACTGACTCCGTTGCCCAGCCCTTGCAAAGTGGCTCCCCAAAGTCCTGCACGTTTGCCTAATTCGGGCGGATCTGCTCAACATCAGAAGGCACATCTCTGCTCAAGAGTGATTATCTGCCAAATTTCTAATCCTTCCTCCAATGGATAGGAGCAATACAGCTTTCCAGTACTGAAGAGGCATTGCACTTACTATGGGCAGAACACCAGCCCTATTAACAACTGAAGAATCCTGGCTAATCTAGATACAGGAAATGCGAGGCAGGCAGAGCAAACTACAGCCTGAGCACGCCAGCTTCATGCAGCAGAAAATAGAAGACCTCAACAGAAAATAAAATAAAAAAAGAAGAGCTACCAACTGTTGAAGGTGGGGGCCGAGAGAAAACTCCTCTGCAAGAGGAACATCCTCCTGTCACCCAGATAATAAGCCCTCCTTGCACATCCACAGACAGTGCGATGAAAGCAAAATTCTCCTCTCCGAAATGAATAATTCATGAGACAACGTGTAGCTGCTGTTCAGAGGAGTAATGGCAAACACTACCCACGTCCCTTGGGGCACAGCAGCACTCAAACCCACCTCACCAAGAGGGAAGAACTTAACGACTTCATTTTTTGCTTTTTGGGTACCGAGCAGAGAAACATTTGAGTGCTTAACACCAAACGGCCAGACAACGTGCAGGAGCAAAGAGAAGTTCTTTCCACGACAGCAACACCAACAAACCACTACAGCACTTCTTTAGGACGGCCGGCTGCCTGCAGGACTCGGTAGCTCCCAGGGGTCGCTCTTTCACACCAGGCATAAGTGGCCACGTCTCCATTTCAAGGTTCATTCCTTCCCTCAGTCTCTAAGGGTGGTTGGGAGATTGCTGCTGTTCCCTTGGTTATTTCTGCAACAGGTTGTGTCTTCCCCACATGGAAGAGGACAGCACTGCAATAAAGCTGCTTCTGTTAGCTTTGCAACATGCATGGCTGCTTCGGCAATGAACCCTGAATAGTCAGCATTTCCTTCCTACACCTTAACTGCACTGCTCTATGCTACAAGTAATCTAGAAACCCCATCTAGACATGCACGCTACTTTTTCTCCATTTTCCACTTCAGAGCCAAAGCCATTGCTTGAATAGAAGAACACAGACCGCAGTACATCAAGACACAGCAGTGTTTTTCCTCTCACCAACCTAACGAGCTCAGCGCTAAAATAAAGAGGGTGAAAAAGAAAAGCAGGGTTGCCAGAGATGGAAAGAAGCAGAGATGCTTCACCTGAGAACCGTAAGGTTACGTTGAAGGGGGATGTTATTTTAAAATATTTATATGAACGCGAAGGAAACTCAACAGAGCACTGGATTTGGGTAGCTGGATCAGATTCAACGTGTAACTAAAGTCAGAAGCAAGATTTCAGGCAGGATGAAAGTGAGTTTCCAAAAATTCATTAGCAGGTTACCTTTCCAGCAATCAACAACAAAAGCAATAAAGTGTGTTATTATGTTACAGTCCAGCAGCGGCTCCTACTCTCATATGGAGCGTGGCTTTTGAAATCCTGCATTAAAGGAATGTTTCACAACATGAGTAACACTAATGAGCTGCAAGGAGTCCAGAAAAACATTGTCTCATCTTTGCCTGCCTTCCCACATGGTTGAAGACAGCCAGGGACCTTGGGTGGCTGTGCTGCAGAGGGGAAGATTCAGTGACTAGAAAGGGGAAGAAGAAACAACAAAAAGAGGTATTCTGCAGCCCTGACTCACGCTGAAGGATTGTAAATCTGTTCCTTAATGAATGGGTAGAAAATACGAGAAGAGGCAGTGACAGAATTATAGCAATCCTTACTTAAAGCAAAGCAGAATTGTAAATGAAATTACTCAGATATTCACACATCCAAGACCCAGTAAGTTCCTCAGGAACCCAAACAGAGCTGCTCTACTCGCAGTGCCTGGAAGCCCAAATTATAAACATGATGATTTCACGCCGACCTCATTTTTTTTTCCCCAGCCTATTTACTTTCAGGGTGCCCTATGCTGTCACCCAGCCATTTCTGCAGGTGAAATTCAGCCTCTTCCAACTGTCAGATGTTTTAATTAACATGTTGCTAAATAGGAAAAAAAAAATGCCTACTGAAATGCAAAGAGAGCAAGGAGACACCAAGTTTCTGCCTCTGGTTGTCTGAATGATGTCAAATACGTTGCAACAGTCAGCTTTCAATGAAACTCACTGCTCAGGAAAGCGTTTGCCATCGCCACAGATCTCTCAGATGTCAGAGACAATCAGCGATGTAGCAGGCAGTAATACCTCCTTGCTCTATCACTTTGGATGCTTTTCCTTTCACTCAAGAGGGAGTAAGGGGTTAACAGCCAAACCCAAGGGCTCTGGGAGCCAGGGGACCACGAGACAGATCTTCATTTTCTGCACCCAACGTTTGCAATGAAACCAAATTTAGGGGGGGAAAAAAAGTTAATAGCTCAAAGACAGATCCAGCTCTGCAGAGCCTCTTACAGGGAACATGCTGACAAGAGCAGAGCCTTCATTTAAAATTTAAGATGACGTTTGACTGCAGTGCCCAGATCACTACTTTGTGATGCCATCGAGGTCACAACCCTAAGAACTCCAGACAGATTCAGAATGTGACTCATCACTATAAGCATCACCTACGTGCTATAAATATGACAATGCCACTAGAGAACAATACTACATTCAGTGAAAATCCAGGATCACAGCTGCTGAAACACAAATGCTGCCGATGAATTAGGCATGCAAGGACTGAGAGTGGGAACAATCCATCAGTTCCACGCAGGAAGCAGAGCTGCATCTCTGTTTTATTGTCTGACAAGGAAGAATAGCTCACAAAAACAGGGTCTGCAGGAATCCACTTCTTTCCGTACCATGAATGAAGATGTTACTATTAATGTGGAAAAGAACATAATTTTCTAAATCAAATAGTTTAGAGACAAACCACATTTGGAAGTAGAATGACTTTGGACAGCAGAAGTAGCCATATGCACAAGCTGCAATTTTTTTCCTCACTGAAGCATACTGGGACAGTGCAAACAAAAGGCACATTCCCCAAAGTACCCATCATGTGAGGAGTTGGCCAACACTGCTCCTTGCGCAAGGACAGCAAATTCAGCCCTTTGCAAACAGAAATACTCACCTTCTCTGGACTGAAAGGACAGTGACAGCTGTTAGCAGACACCCAGCCACACAAAGGTCAAGGAAAACCAACTCAATCACATCCCCTCCACACTTAATCTTTTTTTAATTATTATTATTAACTTCATATTGGATGTAGAGAGAAGGGGGAGAGGAACTCATCACCTGTCAGCATCTGCATCTCTGAAATGCTCATAGCAAAAAGGATGAACCTTCCCACGTTTAATGAATCACTGCCTGCACTGCCCATGCTGTGACAACACTCAGAGGAGCCACAGGTTCTCCTGGACCAGCACAAATGTACTTGTACCTCTTCTACATGACAAAGTGCACAGAAACTTATCATCAAGAAACTTAATTCCCATCAACTCACACTCTTCCCACTCAAGACAAGGAGTGAAGCACTGAGGTCAGTTTTAACTTGCTATGTATTTCCTACCACTTGCTTCATCCCACAGGAGAGAACCCTGCTGGGAAGTCCAGGAGAACACAGTAGCACTTTACTAGCTAAAGCACCCTGCAGAGTAGCTGTGTGTGACATTCTGATATCCCTGCTCTTTCTTTGTACCTAAGAAGAGGGAGAAAGACATGAGAATGCTTTCAGAGCCTGCTGACCCCAAAGTGAGGCTAACTGAAGCTACAAGTTGCATCTATATACCCACCCATACATAATCCTTACCTCCATGTTAACATAAACGTTTAGAAAACGCCGTAAATTACAAGAATCAAACACAAAACCAGTCTTCCAACCCCCAGCTGTCAGCCCTTAAAGCTACTCTTGAACTGGAGCAGAAAACAAAAGGTTTCAGTCCTATGACCATACTTTGCCCTTCACCCACCACTCCTCCCCCTGGATTCCATATGCTTTCAGTGCAATGGGCAGAAAGCTGTGCAGGCTCTGGGCACACCGAGCAGCACAGCAGCTCCAGCCAGTGCCACACACACAGACAGACAACTCAGGCTGTTATACGAGACCTTCAGGTTTTGCTCTGTGACACCCGACTGCTCAGAGGCCACAGATGATCTCATCATCCTGAGCATTTACCCTCACACTGGATCCAAATGCTGCCCTGCTACCTCTAATAATTCTGCTGGCTGTGGGTGAAGCTCATAAATGAAACTCAGAAGCCTAGAGTCGAATGAAATAGGATTAGGAATTTTGCAATACAATTTGCAACCCGGAGAAACAAAATATCCTCGCAACACAGCGCAGGGCTACAGCACTCCTGGGAGTAACTTACATCTCGCCAAACGGCTTTCACTGCTCCTGAGCTCCTTTCTGCAAGCAGCTTCCCCCTCCTCTCCCCCCATAGGAACAAACAGAAATCCACACACGTTAACATTCTACTTTCCCTAAAGAGCAACCTTGATTTTGCTTCTCCTTTGTTACCTGCAGGAGCAACCGGTGAGCGTGCGCTCAGCCTGCTAGGTGGGCAACTCACCCTGCAACACAGCTCTGGTGACACACCACCAATCCTCCTGCAGGCCTTCAGTTTCTGAACGACAATCAGAAACACCTGTTACCACCCCAACTTCCACTCCATCAACCGGCCACGGCAAATCCCGCACCAGTCACGCCCCACAACGGGCATTTTCAATTCACGACACCTGTTTGTACAACTAACACATGACTACTTAAAACAAACACTAAGTTTTGAGGCTAATAGAAATCCAGTTTCGCTTAAGGAACGCCGGGACCAACCAAAGGTGGTGGCACGGGTTAAACCCAAGCTGGTTTTGTGGTTCCTTTTCCTGGGAAAGGGGGGGGGTTGGACTCAGAGAGGGATGCCAGCGTTCTGCCCCAGATACCCACAGCCCTGGAAAGCGATTCATTGACAAAGCTCTGCCCAACGTAGCACGCAGGGAGCCCTGCCCGTGTGGCATCCAGCCTCGCTGCACCTGGTTGCTGCGTTTTTCTGCTCAGAGCCACACTTCTCAGGCTACACTGAAGACACAAGAAGCGCTGGTGCCAAAGGTGGCAAAGACGGGATTTCACCTAAAGTGAAACTTTAGGGAAAATGAAAAAATAAAAGTCGTTACAAACAGCCAACGGCACAACACACAGCTGCAGAGATCACGCAGAGGCACCTCTTTCCTCGACCTCTTGCAGGAGCATCTCAGCATCCCCTACGCTGCTCAGAAGGCAAAAGCGGGAGCTCAGCCCACGTTTATCCTCCGGCATCGAAACGAACCCAGCGAGTCGCCCGGACCGCTCAGCCTCCGCACAAAGCGCTGCGGGTCTCCCCACAAACGTCCCCGCGCAGCGCAGCGCAGCCGCTTAAGGACACGGATCAAAGCGGCATCGCTACGGCACTGCAAGGCAGGGTGACGGTCGGCGAGCATCCCGCGCTCGGGCCGCCGTCTGTTTCCACCTATAACGCCACCGCGACGTCACAGCAAAGCGGGGCGCCCGTGTGACCGCCCGACAGAGCGGGCGGCGCCGCGCTCAGCGCACGGAACGCAGCCGTGCCGACAGGCAGCCCCCAAAACCGGGTCCCGCAGCGCCGCGGCGCTTCGCCCCGCTGCCAAACATGGCTGCACCGCGTCCTCTTTGTGACCGAGCCCCGCGTTTCCCCCCCGCCTCCCCCAGCCCCTCTCCGCACGCAGCCCGGCTCCGAGCCCGGCATCGCCGCCCCGCTCCGCTCCCCGCGTTCCGCCCCGCGCCG
The DNA here is from genome assembly GCA_035772895.1 of Perdix hodgsoniae. Taxonomy (NCBI): domain Eukaryota; kingdom Metazoa; phylum Chordata; class Aves; order Galliformes; family Phasianidae; genus Perdix; species Perdix hodgsoniae. The sequence continues at coordinate 4,633,285 of JAPSGF010000020.1, read as the reverse complement.
CCGCTCCCTGCCGGGATCGGACCCACCTCCGAACCACGCGCACGGCGGAGCAATAAAGCAGCCCGACCCCCCTCCGCTCCGCAGGGCGGCTCCGCGCGGGGCTCGGCTGTCGGATCGCTAATTTCCCGGCACGCTCCCCTCCTCCCCCCCCCCGCTCACCCACAGCTCCGTGCCCCAGCTCATGGCTCCGAGCGGGGGTCGCCGCCTTCCTTCCCTTCCTCTCCCCGCACGCGAAGAAGCGGCTCGGATCCCGGCGTCGAGGCGTGGACGAAGAGCGCGGCACGGGCGCAAAGCGGGACGGGCGCTGCTCAACGCCGCTCCCGCTTCATCGCGCCGCAAAATGGCCCGAGCGGCGCCGCGCGGAGAGGCGGCGGCGGAGAGCGGGGAGGGAGGGGGGAGAGCTTGACAGCTCTGGCGCACTGCGCACGCGCGCCCCGCGGCGGTTAAAAAGCGGGGGGGTTTGGGCGAGGAGCGCACTGCGCACGCGCGGCCGACGGTTGCGCGCCCCCGCGCCCCCCGGGAGCGGCGGGGCCGCGGGCGCTCCTCGCCCCGGAGCGGTGCGTCCGCCCCGCCTCGTTTCTTAGGGCTTTTTCTTCGGGTTTTGTTGTTTAGCTTTCAAGCAGACGTTTCCGTTCCGGAGATTCGCGCGGGGGCGGCCGCCCCGCTGGATGAGGGAGCCCGCACCCTGCGGGGAGGGGCTTCGTCCAACACCCAGCTCCCCCAACGCGCGCGCCCCAACCCAGCCCCGTTCAGAAGCTGCCATCCGTCAGCGGCACGGGGGCAGGAAAATGATGGAGCGACCCGCCTGCAGCCCGGCGTGGGGCACGGCCGCAGCCACGCCGCCCTTGCAGAAACCGGCTCGGTTTCCTCGCTGGACAAATAAGATTTAATTTTGCGCTCGTCTTCCTTTGCAACAGCATTTATTTGAGCTGCGTCGCCTCATCTGATTTTATACTTCTGCTTTTCAGCTACAAGAAAGGTGAAGAGAGCATCAGATGCCTGTCTGTGCTGCATCTGTTCATCTCTGATCCCTTTACACGTGTAAAAAAAAGAGGAAGAGCGCATTTATTCGCCTGAGGAGGACAGACAGGATCTGCACACAGAGCTGGGATCCCTCTGATAACTGCACGGCTGCTGCACACATTACCTCCCCTGGATTCATGCACTTACACTAATATCCACATGCTATCCAATCTGAGAATTAAAAAAAAAAACAATAGAAGGATAACTGAAGTGATTCCAACATTTAGAACAGCGCTGAAGATGAGCACGATGCTGATAATGCAACTGCATTTCGTTTTATCTGCACTGAACACGAGAGTAGAGTTCCACTGCCCTTGAAGCAGAGGCACAGAGCAGGCACTGCTTTTGTTCACCATTACACGTGAATACCTTTAAAGACTACATCACAAGTAAGAGACACTGATCAACTCATTTCATTACTTCTTCCTGCTGTTGCCAACATATTTGAATATCTCAGCCTGCCTGAAGCACAACGGCAGCGTCCCAAGGGCTTCTACCTCCACAGGCTCTCAGCGAAGGGATACCGGGAGCTGCTGTCCTCCCTTAGCCTTACGTCCACCCAGAACACATTACAAAACCGAAGAACATAATTGCATCACAACTGTTTGAGACCTTAATCCGTGGATACTTGAACAAAATAACGCACAGAGTCCAAGCGCAAAGCAGCACCGGTATCATCTCAGGCAAATTTGCAGTGGAATTTCCTTTTGCACAAAGACCTGGGAGGGGAACAAGGCAAACCTGTTACACCAGCACGGGCAGGGAAACCTGTCCCCACTGAAAGACAAAAAAAAAAAAACAAAACACATAACTGGTTATTGAAAGGTACCGGCCAGAAATGCAAGTCCTGTATTAGGATGGCACATCAGAATCAACAACACCAAAACCTGGGGATAAATTAAGATTCGTGTGGATGGGGCTCAAGGGAAGAACTAAGCAAACTGCATTCCAGATATTTCTGGTAGATTTTTTTCCCTCCCATCTTTGTTATTTAGTCTGAAGCTCTCCAAGACAGAGGCTGCCACTCACATCACTGCTTTGTTTGTGCAGTGCTCAAAGCAGCAGAGCCTGCAGCTTGAATCGTCCTTAATTACTAATGTAATTAACAACGATAGGAGCATTAAGAGCCCTCTATACTACAGCATGATGTGAGAAGGCTTAGCAGGATCCAGCCTCAAAAGAACAGTTCAAAATAACACTTAGAAAACCGATTATTTACTCTCTATTATTACCTAATTTACACAGTGCAAAGCAGAGCAATACAGAAATCAGTAGGAGTCCTCCCCTGACTGCACTAAGAACAAAACCGTTCAGATCTGCTATCTAGATACCGGCATATTCCTGTAAATTCTGTGTTTATATCTCTGTTGCTGTGACTCAGAGCATTCCTCACACCAGATCCCAACCCCAAACCATCCCTTTCAAGAAAAACCAAACAAGAAAAACAATTTCAAACCAGCTACCTTCCAAATCGTTTAGCAACCAAGAAAGGTAAAACGAACCTCTCGACCATAGCTTAACCTAAATTCCCCGTCTTTGCTTTTCCTTGTGCGAATCAAGGAAAAGTATAAGTATTTCTAACTTCCAGAACATAAAAGGAAGAGGACCCACCTTTCCCCCCATAGTCATCATCCCAGCAGCTGCTTCCCTTTTATTTTTACAATTCTACCTAGATCATCCACATCCAAGACACGTAACATAGATGCTGCTTATAACCTCTCGTACACTGGAACCGAAACAGCACCAGGAAAGGAAGAGGACACGCCTTTCCCTAAGGTCATCACCATTACAGCTGTTTCCTTTCTGCAGTCACAACCCACCCAGCCCATTCAGACACACAGCAGGGGACCTCCGTTCTCTTTGCACACCCTATCAGGGCCTGATTAACACCTGATGAAGAGCTGATAAACCTGAATGGCCCTGACCATCCTCACCTGGGGCCTCCACCCCCCACCCTGCACAACACGCCCTCTGCCCACGGACACAGGAGCCTTATTTAAGCGTCAGTTTGAGGTGTTATTTTATACTTCAGCTATAAATTAACTTCTAATTTCAGTATCTAAGCTGTGAAATGATTTCTTAGATCACCCTTGCTTTACTGTTCTGAGCTTGCCTGATACAGCTTCTATCCTCGGGTTTACTTTGCTTTGTAACTGTAGAACCACAACCTAAAAGGTAAGGTCGCTACCCTTCTGACTGTGTGTTTGTGCTCTGTAGTGTTGTTTCTTTTAGGGAAAAAATAGGCTTTGCTATTCTGCAACATACCCATAATATGTTCATAGAGTACATCAGTAACTGAATACTTAACTCACTTTTACTTTGTGCTGAAGGTGTACTTGCATGCTGTCCATATGCCAAGAGTTTCTTGATGCTGCTAATGGCTTATCATCCAATCTCAACAGTTGCTCATCATATACTTCTAAAAAAGTCTGTGAAGAATCCTAATTATGTTCGGGTACATGTAGGGAAAAACAATGAAAAGGAATATAAAGAAACTAAGCTTATGTGAACACAGTTAAGAATAACTGCTAGACCAGTCCATTTACAGACAGCTTTATCTTGTCTGGTGACTACAATAAAACATCAATGTAAAGATGAGATTTGTTCCTATAGTATATTTATTACAGAGAAAAGACAATTGGTGTATTGTTAGGAATATAAATTTAAGTCTAGAATCTAATTCTAACTTCCACTGATCACTTAGTGTAGGTCAGTTGTGATTTAGTAACTACGCTATCCTGAGAGCTAGCAGAGAGTTACATCGGGGAGAAATATTCAGACAACTTCAGTTTGAGGCATAAAATTCCCAAAATTCTCTGATGGTTATTAGGAAATACCTTCTGATCAGCTGATGGGCTGAAACGGTGCCTGGAATCATAGGGGAAAGCTTCGTGCTATTTGGCTACTGAAGTAGTCGCTGAGAGCAGAGCAAGGCACAAAGCCTGTGCTGCAGCTGTGGCTGCGAACAACCATTTCTCACAAGTCTCTAGGGTTCCTAGGGAGGTCTGAGCACAGGAATGATAGTTACAACGTTACAAATCTGAATTTGGAGAAAGGAGGTGGACCAGAACTATGCTTTGGTTCTCTGATGTTGTCCCATAGCTTTCCCGTAGCTGGCAGGGCGTAGCACCACGAAGCCTGATGCTGAGGGGACATCTAGCGGCTCGCCCGATTATTATCTAGAAAAAGAACGATCGAAGTTTGTTGATCAGACTTTCAGGTGTTTTCTGGTATCTTCGGTGCTGTTGAGAGACCTGTGTTTATTCTGTTACCTAAGAGAATGAGAGAAAGAAGGGGAAATTAAATAGGAAGTAATGTGTAGAGTAACGCCTGAATCACCGCAGAACAAAGATGGGACGTTCCCTGTGTTATAACAAGGATGGGGATTTTTTCTCTGCCTATCCACCCCGATGTGCACATCACTGCTTGGCTGTTCCATTGCACACCTGGCTCAGGAAAGCTGCACGTCTGGCACCGCGTGCTCTGAAAGGAAAAACGCTGGAGCCATGAGAGCTGACAGAACGCAGGAGCTGCGTTTCATCACGTTGCTAAGGCAGAACACACCTTTCAGAAATGGTTCTAGCGGCGGGTACGCCTGAAGGCTGCCTGCGTTGTCCCTTGGCAGGCTGTTTGCTCCTCGTGTAACTCTGAGCAACGCAGACCCGACTGAGGCCAAGTCCGGGCTGCGTGTAGCTCCAGTGGGGACCAGGGTGATCAAACAGCTCAGCGGTTCCTAAGCTACCCCAGTAAGGAAGCAGAAAGCCTTTTGTTACGTATACAGAGAGGTTTAAAACGAACCGCCGAGCCCAACGCTCAGCAGAAGCGCCCAGCGGGTCGGACCGTGGGCTGCTCACACACCGCCATCACCGCCGCTCCCAGGCGCGGGCTGCAGGCACCAACACACCGCGGCGCAGGGCGACGTCACGTGGGCAGCAGGCACGGCTACGGACACGCGCGGGCATCCCCGGCACAGCGCTGGAAGGCCGCGTCCCGAGAAGCCACGCCCACCTCGCGTCACGTGACCTTCCCAGCACACCCCGCTCCCGGAAGCGCCTCGGGAACAGGATGCTGATGTTGGAGTAAAGATGGCGGCCCGCGGCCTTCCCGCCGCGGTTACGGTGGCGGTGCTGGCGTTGCTCTGTGCGGGTCCGGCCGGAGCCCGCGTTCATCATCTCACCCTCAAAGTAAGGTCTGCGCCGTAGTGTCCTTTGGGCTCGGTTCCGAGGGGAGCGGTGGGCCCGCTCTGATCCCATTCTCCCCAGGCCGGGGGTCTTCTCCTCACCCCGGCCCTGTCCCGCCGCCTGGCCCCGCTCTCCCGCTGTTTCGGCCCACTGGGGCCCGGGTTGGTTTTGCTTTTGTTCTCCGGCCGTGCTGTGAGGAAGTGCGAGCTGTGGGTCGGGCTGTGGGTGCGGACCCGCTGTGCGCTGGGAGCTCCCTGCGGCTTGCTGTTAATCCGCGTTGTTTGCTTTTCCCATCCCGTCTTTTGCCGTTCTACTCTGAAGGCTGTGGTGCTGTTTATTCCTCTCACTGCGCACTCTTCGCTTTTATCGAGTGATTGGAAGAGGCAGAAGAAGGGGTGGGTGCTGACCGCTCTCTACTTTAGCGTTAGAGACTTAAGGTTGCGCTTTTTTGAAAGATCTCGTTGTGGTTTTCTAGCTGTGTTTGAGGACAGCTCGTTACTGGCAGGCTGTGGTGGGAGCTGCAGCCCCAGAAGTGCTGCTGGGCTTGTGAGAAGGCTGTCCTGGGGAGAGCAGCAGTGTGGGGAGCACACCAGAATATTACAGCGACATCCTCTGTGTCCTTAATTGAGAGGCCCTTCGTTCCTGACTCGTTCATAGGGAATTTTCCTGTCTTTGTAGTAGTCTAAAATGCAATGGAATGAACGTTGTTCTGTCTCAGGAAAAGCTAACTTTCTCTTCAAACAACTAATTAGGAAACTTCTATTGGTTACTTTGCTGTTTGGAAGACTTTCTGTCCAGTAGTCAGGTGTTGAAAGTTTATACTGAGCTGCTATTTCTGTTACATACTAAACTTTTGAGCTGTTTTTAAGCAGACCTTCTCAGCAGCAAACATTGCTGTTCATAGTTCCTCTTTCAGGCTGAGGGAGCTGGGCTTGTTCAGCCTGGAGAAAAGAAGGCTGGGGGGTGACCTCATTGTAGCCTTTCAGTGCCTAAAGGGGGTCTACAGAGGGGGGGAATCAACTCTTTGAAAGGGTTGATAACTGCAGGATGAGGGGAAATGGTTTTAAGTTGAGGGAGGGAAGATTGAGGTTGGATGTCAGGGGGAAGTTCTTTACAGAGAGAGGGGTGAGGTGCTGGAACAGCTGCCCAGAGAGGCTGTGGATGCCCGTCCATCCCTGGAGGTGTTCAGGGCCAGGTTGGATGGGGCCCTGGGCAGCCTGGGCTGGTATGAAATGGGGAGGTTGGTGGCCCTGCATATGGCAGGGGGGTTGGAGATTCGTGATCCTGGAGGTCCCTTCCAACCGTGGCCATTCTGTGATTCCTATTCAGGCATTTCTAAACTGCAAGGATATAAAGTGCTTGATTTTAAAATATGTTTTATTATTGCAATCAAAGTGAAGTATGATCATAGCTGAGTAGTGTGACTTTTCATGTAAGTTGCAACACTGACCAACCAAACACCAAGGGAAACAGAAGTGCTTTCGTGCCTTTGTGCACCTGTGTAAACGTGAACTTCTTTGTTGGAGTGCGGTCTGTTTGCTGTTTGTGGTTTTACAGCACTCTGTGTAAACATCCGGTTCTCTAACGACAGCCCTTCATAATGAACAGCCCTTCTGGTGTTGGTGCTGTTGGCAGCGTGTGCTCTGAGGCTGTGCTGAGTTAAAGGTGTAGGCATTAGGTATGGGCTGCCTCAAACAAGCTGCTGTTGCCTAAGTTAGAAAAACTTTTTTTTTTTTGTATTGGTAACCAATGTGCTGAAGTGAAGCTTTTCTGTTTTTCTGTGTCTTGAGCTTTTTATCTTTACGGAAACGTGCAAAGTGAAGCTTTTCTGTTGTTTCTGAAAATGAATTTGAATCTTTCTGCTAGGATAACATCACCAAAGATGACTTTCTTTCTTGGTAACTCCCATTATTAGCTTTGTTAAATTAATATGGTAACTTCTAAAAAAACCAGAAAACACTCGGAAAAGTTTTAGAAAATGCATGGAAACAATTCTTCAAGATTTCCGTAATGAGATGGAAACGTTTCTGGTTACCAAAACTATGATGTGTGTTAGGGTTGTTTTTGGAAGGTGTGTTTTGTTTTGTTTTCCCCAGTCTCAGCAGATGAAAGCTGTGTTACTGCAGCCCTGTGCTTTGCGCAATGCAGTGGCAAACTGCTTCAGAGAGTGGGGAAGTTTGTGTAGCTGAGGCCTTTGTCTTGCACACGGTTAAGCTTAATGCTGGTGAGCTGCTGAAATTAAGAAGTATCTAGAGACTTAACAAGAGGAGCCATCCAGCCAACAATGCTACATAGCTGGTTGTGGTGTTGCCTTCTGATTAGTTATCTTTGCCATGCAGTGGTTTCCAGAAGGGAAGCAAAACTCCCTCCTATGTAATGACATTGTCTGAATTTCAACTTCATGTTAAACTTTTACGTGGGAGATGTTAATTTCCAGTGCTTGTTTCTGTCTGTGAATCCTTTTTATCTTGTTAAGTCTTGGATTTCAATTGCATAAGTTGAGAAGGCCTTCCAAAACAACTTAGTCTTGTGCAAATTACAGGGCTGACACAGATAATACAAGTCATTCCATGTAAGGTCGATGCTCTCAGTTAACATTTTCTCTGTGCTAATAGGATCATCCCAATTACATTTTGAGTAAATAGTTAAATAGTAATTTGTGGATTCTGAGCTACAGCATCTTGGATGACACTTCTTTTAGCTGTGTTCAGAAGGTGCAGTGTTTGTTTAGTGTAGCATTCCTTTGTACTGCTTCACACCTTTCTTATAAAGACACAATCTTAGGTTTCTGCAGTCAGAAGTTGAGAGATTATAAACAAAAGCCATATTTTTCTGACCTGTTAAACCTCTAGTGGAAGGTGAGACAGCTATTGGTGAGCCTGCAACTATAAGCTGTCAATATGTGGAGCAGGGGATGCTCTTGGGGGATGTGCTGCTGCTTCTTCAGGATCGTGTAAAGCTGAAGGATTTGTGAACTAAATCTGTAAACTCTAAGCACTCAAAGCTGATATAAAACCAGGGAGGAAAGTGCATGTTATGTGTTAATTATCATTTGTTGATGGGCAGCATATTGGTGAACTGCTGGAACAAATGAACTTAAATTGAACTGCTTGCAAGAAGTTTGAATTAAGCAGCTGTTTCTCGTTGTATTTACAGCATGCAGAAAGCCTTGTGGCTGGGTGATGCTCTGTTTCCCTCCTTGCTCTGCCCCTTCCACCCACACAAATGATTATCCCTCCAGAAGTGGTTAATACCATACCAGGTGTACAGCTAAAAAAGCTACTGTTAGCCTGCTGGTTGAGAAATTACATTGAAAGCTTTGTGAAATTAGCAGATGGACTATTGCCTCAAGCACGTAAGTGACCTAGAGCATGGAGATAGCACAGCTATAGCACTCTGTTAAACAAGGCATCTGCTGCAAGCCATGTGTTGCTGATGTTTTTTTCCTCTTCTGAGCACTAGGGGAACCATCTGGTTATTTGCCAGGTTAACCTGATTCTATTAGGGTGATCTCTTTTCTCAGCTAGACTGCAGGTTGGCTGTGTCAGGATTTGTGTCCTGCTGTTAAGCTGAGTGATATTTGGGTAAGGAAAGTTTTATGCAGAGATATCAAATTAATATTTGGTGTCAAGGGGGAGAGACGACTACACTTTAAATTTGCTTCTTAATTTTAGTTGTTCTGTTCCTATTTTCCTCCCAGTTAAAGATTCTGTGGGATTTGAGGGTCTGATTCCATACCTACTCTATGATTTTTGAATGCAAAGTTTTAGGGATATGACCTTTCCTTGTCAGATATGATGTTGGTATGTAATTTTTACTGCTTTTCATGTGTGGTCCTTCATGTTCTCCTTATGGGGAGGGCAGTAAAAAAGCCAAGTGTACCTGAACCATTTTCAACTGAGTCAGTTGTGAGAAGGTATCCATTCATGCAGTTTCTTCGCCAGTCAGAGGGGAGATGAGTTATTCTGCAACTAAAATGAGGGGCAGAAGACAGGACTGGAATTCCTGGTAGGAAACCCAAGTGATTCTGTTTGACCTCACTATTCCTACTGGGCATTAATCATTCTGAAGTCTTGAGGCCTTGTGTCTTAGGTAAGAGCACCATAACTAGCTCTTTCCTCTTCAGTCTTTTGCAATGGTAGGGACTTTTTTTAATAGCAATACTTCATTTAATCATCAGTCCCAGAAACTTAATTTGTTGTTTCCAGTGAAATAATTGGCTATATCTGAAGGTGTCCTACAGAAATTTGCTCTTGGTAGATGTTCTGCATGAACACTGGAGTGCCAACCTCAGTCACACTACTTCCTCTTTTATTGCTCCTGCAGGTGGCTATGTGTTTAACTCAGCCAAAACAGTGACACTGTATGAGATTTGTAAACTCTTTTCTTTCTCATAGGATGATGTGAGGCAGAAAGTGCACCTGAATACATTTGGCTTCTTCAAGAATGGTTTCATGAAAGTCAATGTGAGCAGCCTGTCATTGAAGCCACCTGTGGATGCTGATGACAAGAGCAGCTCATCAGTAAGTTACTTCACATCCAGTTACTGCATTAAGCTTCCTGGGAAATTGCCCTTGCAGTGGATTTTTTTAACCTGTTTGCAGTGTTGTATCTTAACGAGCAGTGCTGATTGCATCCTTCCCCGTTGTGAGCAGCTTGTGGGGATACATGGCCTACAAGACTCATCCTCAAGTGTCATTCATTCTGCTTTAAGAACTAATTTTAACTTATCAGATCCTTCGCTGTACTTGTGTGTCTGCGTGTATCTATTTTGTGTCTAAAATAGAATAGTTGAGTTGGAAGAGACCTACAAAGATCCTACATATAATATATCGGAATGATTTGCTGTATATCTAGGCAATAGCAAAAGAAAATCTGGATTCAGCCTTAAATATAACACGGTTTATTTAAGAAATGCCATTGTTGATTCATTTTTGTCATGACTTGGCTTCTTATCCAGGGGTGGCTGAGCTGTTTTAATTTGACAGATTCTTCTTAATTGTCTCATAGGTGGGGTTCAGTCTGGATCGAACAAGGAATGATGGGTTCTCCACTTATCTGGTAAGAGATGTGGAATTTCTTTTCTATGGGACACATCATAGTCTGTGTACTTCCAGGAGGAGCTGGAAGGAAGGAAGAGCCATTAGATACGGGCAGGTTGTTACGGATAATCCAGTTTTGCATCTTACTGGACTAAAAATAGTTACCTGCACCTGGGGGAGAACATGTCCATTTCTTATTAACAGGAAGGTACTTTGAAGTTGTTTTGCTTTCATTGCCAGGATGAAGAGGTGGATTACTGTATTTTGAATAAGAAACCTGAGCAAGGTGTTTCTGTTGTAATCTTACTTCTGGACTTGAAAAATGATGTGTGAGTAAATAGAATTCTTTTGAAATGGCTATTGGCATATTTTGATAAGTTAATTTTTCCTTCATGATCATATGTAAATCATGACAGCCTCTTTAGGAATATTGATTGGCTTAATTTTGTACTAAAAAAAAATTGTTTCCTCAGTGTGAAGGTACGGTTCTCTGCAGAAGCTTCTCACCTGCTGCCTAAAATTTTATTCGTGTCTGAGGAAAATGCCACTGCCTTGATTACCAAGCCACCAAATTCTTCTGAAGATAAAAGTGATTCCAATAAAAGCCCTACGGAAACTAACAAAAATACAGATGGCAAAGGTAAGCCTTGCTAAACCTGACTGTATGTGCTTTCATTGCTGATTTCTGGTCAGTGTTCATCCAACTGTGTTGTGATCGCATTCCAGGCATCCCCTTGGGGTAGAATTTACACAGCCTTGTAAAAATGGAGCGTGCTATCTTTATTTTGCTCAGCTGTTTGAACGAGTCAGGGTATGAGGCTGGATAACACTGAAGGCCATTCATCAACAAGTCTAGTTTTGCCATTTCGTGCAGTAGCATAGCATGAATATTGGCAGTGTGCTAACATGCAAAAGCTGAAAACAGAATTTAAGTTTTGAACTTTTACTATCTCAACATTGGATGTAGAGGGAGGAATCCTGGGATAGTAGGGAGGATAGTAGTAGGGGGGAGAAATCTGTTATTGATTTTCTTGGGAACTGCCACGTGGATTAGCATAAGAATATTTGAGTAAGGTACAGGTGATGCGTAAAAGGTGGTAGTCTATGAGGAAGTCTAGGTGCAAACACTCTAAATATATCATTAATATTTCTATTTCTAGGTACAAAGCCCAAACAAAGTACAACATCCTCTCAGGTAAGAAACTGTCTGCTGATCTCATTCAGAAAGAATGTGGGGGAGCATTCCAATACAGGCATGCCCAGAAAGCTGAGAGAAGCGTTTCACTGCTCTTAGCCTCCCCATAAACTTACAAAATCAGTTCTGATTGTTTGGATCATGTAACCAGATGTAGTTACCTGCTTTGAAATCTGTGTTTATTTTCTTTTTCCCAGAACATAGTAGAACAAGAGCATCCTGTTCACAACGACAGAGGAACAATCTCATTCCAGGTAGAGCTTCTGCCATTGTCTAGTCCTAGTATGTTTGGACAATTCCTTTGTTTCAGCACACTGATTCACTTGTTGGTTCCTATAAAGTGTTTGAAATTGTCATGTGATGTAGTACAGATCTATATAGCTATGAAAATGTGTGTGGTTGGGATAGGAGCAGAGCAGCTGGTTTTGTATTTGGGCAAGTATGATCAAAATTCTGTGGTTCGTCACATTAGATAGAGGGCAGTTGTTGCTATCTTTTCTCTGCTGTGAAGTCGCTTTAGCACTGATGCCTGAAGGTCTTGGGTTTTTAGAGTGCACAATCATAGTGTTTCTCTGTCTTGTACGTTGTTGAGATTTGCATGTGTGCAGCTATTCTCAAAACAGTGTATTTGCTGAGAGGAACCAGCTGACCTGATTTTTCTAGCTCTAGTGGAGATAGCTTCTTTACAATGCAGCCTGGTTATTGAATGAAAATGACGTTGACTTACCTATTCCTTATTTTCAGTTTTTCTTTAACATCAGTTCTGATAACCAGGAAGGTCTCTACAGCCTGTATTTCCATAAATGTATTGGCAGTGATGGGAAACCTCGTGATCAGCAGCTATTTAGTCTTGATGTGAGTATAGCTCGTTAAGTGCAATTAACCCATTCGCTTTAGATAAAGTACACAACTTTCAGTTATAGCTTATATGCTACATGTGCTTGGTGTACAAGTGTATGTATGGGGTGGGAAGTGATTCAGAGCTGTGCATTTAATCCCTGTGGTGCCATTTCTGAAGGCAGCAACTACAGTAAGAAGAATTAAAATACAACTTTTAGAGAAATGTTTGGAAACATAAAGGCTACATGTGGGCTTCAGTGTACACAGTTGTGACTGGTACTGTAAGAAAGTGAGAGCTTAAACAGCTCACAGTCTGGCTGCTGTCAAAAATCTTTTCTCTTTACACAATTACAGATATGAAGACTTGTTGCAATTTAAGTTGTTGGTATTTATGAATTTTCAAGGCTTTTTTTTTTTTTTTCTGGCCTGAATCAAGATGCATTTTTATAGTGCTGAGTGAATATTCCTAAGGGTAATATTTTATAGCATCATTTCCTATCTCTCTTAACATCTGGGGGTTCCGTTCTGTGCTGTTGAGCCAGGGTGCAATAGAACATCTCAGGCTGTGGATGTAGTTCTGAAAATGTTTTGAAACTCTTGATGATGAAGAGCTGATTCTGTATAGGTCACTCTGAAAGTGATGCCTCCTATTTGTTTCCATGGAAATGACAACAGGTGCAAGGAGCACAGTAGCACTGTTTGATAAAGCAATTTCTTAGCTACAAAACACTTTTTCAACATAGTCACCACCGTTAGCTATGCATTTTTGCCAGCACCCACCGCCTCACTGTGCTAATATTCACTGTTTGGTATCCATAAATGTTCAGCAGGTGCTGATGAACAGCAGTAGGTGCAGTGTTTTCCATATCAAGGAATTCAGTGGCACACCTTTCCTTCATATGCACTTCTGTGTCAGACACCATTCATCAGACTGCCCCTTCCTCTGCCATCTGTCACACAGCAGCAAAATGTAATGGAATACTGGTGGGAAGGTTCATCCTCTACTGCCATACGAACAGCATTCACCTCATGTCATGGACCAACATAATAAACTAGGAGGCATCACTTTTGGAGTAGCCCTTGTATTTTTTTCTCTGAGTCTTGTAATATTACCTCTCCTGAAAGACAAATTGTGAATGAAAGCGCTCTTTGCACGAGTGCTTTAGCCACATGTTTTTTCAACTGTCTGCATAACGTACCATTAATATTCAGATAGAAATTACGGAGAAGAACCCTGAAAGCTACCTCTCAGCAGGTGAGATCCCACTGCCAAAACTTTACATTTCCATGGCACTCTTCTTTTTCCTGTCTGGCACTGTGTGGATCCACATACTTCGTAAACGCCGGTAAGCAAACAAGTTATGTTTCAGTGGCAAGTAGGGACTTACCTTGTTTGATGTGTTTTTTTCCACTTATTATGCCCAATTCATGTTTAATCACTTATGACTCTTAACTCTGGCACAATATTATATGCTTACTGTATCTTCTAGTTTAAAACCAGGTGCTTTCATCAGTGCCACTATTGCAGACCATCGTTGTAAAGCTGTTAAGAGTTTGTGTGTAGGGTATGTCTTATAGATATGTTGTGGCAGAAATTAAACAAGAGGTTCCTGCAGTTGAAAAAAAGGAGAATTCTGTTTGAAAGTAAATGAAAAGAAAAAATGGTTCAATTTTCTTTGTGTGGGGAATGGCAGCCAATAATTTTGATTATAGTCAAAAGCAGTAGGAACTGCGAATTAAAAGCCATGCTTCTTGGTAGTTAACGTGGCATCAGAAGCCAGGAGCAGCTTAAACCCTTGTACTTAGTTTGAAGTTCATGTGGTGATCTGACTGTTTGGTACTCTGAAGTTCTTTTGGTGGTCTCATTATTTAGTGAAGTTCATCTGGTGACGTGATATAGTGACTTGGGTTGGGCTGGGTGATACCCATTTGAGCAGTGGCTAGTAATTATCTGACTGATATGATCTGTACATACAGGATGTTCCTGTGAATTGCTATGTTCCAACCAAGGATTAAAAAAGTAGTAGAATGTAGTTAAAATATTGTTCAGGGTGCTGTAAAAGTTTGGACTGCAGCATTAAGAGTCTGACTTTATGCTAATAGTCAGCTCTATCTGGGAGATAATGTTTGACATTTATAGATGACGAAGAAATATCTTTGCAGAAACAAAAATTTACTGCTGGCTTTTAACTGATACGTTTTTCTTCCCAGAAATGATGTCTTTAAGATCCACTGGCTAATGGCAGCCCTCCCTTTCACAAAATCGCTGTCCTTAGTCTTCCATGCAGTACGTATAGCTTCCCTGCCTTAAGCTGTTCAGCTGGGAATTAGAAATATGAGATCCAGGGTATGCTGTTAGAGGAATTTGAGGGGGGAGAAGAGTAGGAGGGATGGGGGAGAGAATTGTCTTTCAAACTGAAATGTTGGTACTGAACTGCAGCTGTGTGGTGGAGGAGATTCAATTTTCATCAGTAAATTGTGACTTTAAATACAATTGGGATCATGGCCTGATGTGGGGAAGCAGCAAGCGTGTATGTGAGGCTTGACTGAGTTCCATGAATTCTGATGTTTCAGCCATCTGAGGCTCGCCTGGAAGCTTTGAGCAACAGTACTGCTCCAGCAATATGGCTTACAATAAATGTTAATGAATGGGAACCTTGATGTTTGTAGAATCGAGAGGTGTTGCTTTAGCTGGCACAGTGTGCTGTACCATAGCAAACATAATATTGTAAGCTTTAATGCATTCATTACATGAGGTCTCTATTATATTGTCTTGACTTTACCTTTCCACTGAAATATATCATTAATAAAGGTAATGACAAGCATTTAATCCTCCTGTTTGTGCCAGTTTTGATCTTCGCCATCAAGTTCATGCTAGGATAACACCTACAAAAGTCTGGAATCAGCAGGTTTGAACCTGATTTCCAATGAAAGTAAAACTAAAAAGTGTCTAGTTCCCCAATGCAACTGAATTTAACAGTGCAGATAGAAGTGCAGTTGTTTAACTGTAGTTAGACCTGAAGGCTGTGTAGGAAGAGTGTAGGTTGTGTAAAGTATTTTCACTAATGCTTAGGAAACAGTGTGAAGGGGGAAGGTCTTGGTGACACTAAACAATACTAAAATGTTGGGAGCAAGCTTTATCTAAATTACTAGTTTGTATACACTGAAAGTGGAACTTGAGATACCTATTAAAGCAGACCTGTTTTATGGCCACGGGTGGGATGCTGATTAAAGTCTTATAAAGTATCACATTATGTTTTCTGCTTTCAGATCGACTACCACTACATTTCTTCTCAGGGATTTCCTATTGAAGGCTGGGCTGTTGTCTATTACATCACTCACCTGTAGGTATATCAGAAGATTTGGTAAATTAAATGGTGAAACTGAATTCCCCTTCCCTCCCAGGGAACTTGGGAATTGCTAATTCTTGATGCTGAGCTCTGAGTGACAAGACAGCAGTGAGCCCAGCGTAAAGGGGAAAACTGCTTGCAGAGGACAGCTGCAGAGAATTGGTACTTATGTGGGCGGAGGAGTAAAAATGCTTTGCTCTTCTTTGTTCGTGTTAATATTCAAGTATCTAATTTGCCTTTGGTGTGAATAGTAAGAGGATGCAGCTGCCAGTGTTTTCTCCTTTTCGTGATGGTAAATGGATGATTCCCCCAGGAAAAGATTCCATATATTGGTGGTTGTGAATGAAGGGTAATGTTGCTGTGTAATGCATGGTTGTAAGCAAGGCATCTGTTTGCTGATGTAGGATAAGCATTTGTTAGAGTTATGAATAGCAAGGCTATTTATTTGGGTTTGTGGCTTTACTGACTGTAGAAAAGATGACCTGGGCTGAAGAGGAAGTATAAAATATCTCCTTGCATTATCTGCTTCTCTTTCAGATTTAAAGGTGCTCTTCTGTTCATCACTATTGCCCTCATTGGAACAGGCTGGGCTTTCATTAAACACATCCTTTCAGACAAAGACAAAAAAATTTTCATGATTGTCATCCCACTTCAGGTGAGGACTGAGCTGTGTCAATACTTACTGTGTTGTGGGAGAGCAGCTTGTGGAAACAGTAACAGGCTGTGAATCCTACACAGAATATAAATTACTGCTTGTATAAGCATGTGAGCTGAGTTATAATTTTTTTGAAACTGTTAAAGGGCCAAAGTTATGTAATTTTCCCAACTTTTCTCTTTATATTAAGTATTAGATAATGGTTATCAAATAATATCAGCAAGCAAACAAGTAGCTGTAATGTAGGTTTAGTCATGCTGGGACAAAACTTGGGCTGCAAAGCAATATTACCCAACACAGAAATTAGGTGAAAGTTATCACTTCTGAGAAGTTCTGAAATGGGCTTAAGGAAAGGGGAGCACTGAAATTTGTGAAGTCCCTTGGGTCTGATCTCTCTCTCCAGTATGTTCAGAGCAATTGGTGTTTGTCTCCTGAAGTAAATGGAAAGGCAGCATTTCTATTTGCTGTTGTAGATAGAACTGCCTTCCAGCTTTTGGGGATGTGATCTGTTGCCCAACTGCAATATCACAAGTATATGTACTTACTGTCTGGTTCTTTTAGAATTTTAGTATGGAGTACAAAATGTTGTGAATGACCAGTTTGAATTACTGGCTAGATTTAGAATCATGTGGTTAGACTCTTTGCTATCTGTGTGCAGAGTCCTGTTGTGTATTTGCAATCAATTTTTATTCTGTTGTCTTTACTGAAACCATAGGTTCAGCATAGTATGAAAAGGGCTGCCTTCTGAATGTCAGCAGAAATGCATTCCAATCAGTTATATTTCTGTAGATCCTGTGAGGGTCTTTTGAATGTGTGATTTCTGACATAGATCTGTGGGAGAAAAATTGAAGTTATTGAATGGGTTCTTTCTGCAACTGTGGGATAGCTTTTGCTGAATTTGCAGCCCACATCTAATCTATCCTTGAAAAGCTTCTGAAACCATTACCCACCTTTTGTCCTGTAGGTGCTAGCAAATGTGGCATACATTATTATAGAGTCAACAGAAGAGGGAACAACTGAATATGGACTATGGAAAGAAATCCTTTTCCTGGTAGATTTGCTGTGTTGTGGTGCCATCTTATTTCCAGTGGTATGGTGAGTTGTTGTGTGTGATCATTTCTGAGTACTGATGCCCTGAGCTGTTTCTCATCTAACGAGTATTGATGTTGGAGGTTAAGAGGCTGCTGAAACAGAGAAGTAAATGTCTGTCCTTTGAGTCAAGTCTTCTAGTTTCTTAAACTGTATCAGTCTTAGCACTTCAGTGTTGTGGAAGATACTTGCTTTAGAAATGTTCAAGTGGGGGGCATCTAAAAGCGTGGCCAGGACAGTGCAAACAAACTACAGATGCCTTTGAAACTTGAAATGTTTCGGAAGTGCTGATTCTCTCATGCTGAAAAATGGGGTTTTGTTAGTGACTGGGGATGGAAAGCAGGCTGCTAAATTCAAAAACAGTGGTGTTGTCTGAGGTCAGAGCTTCTTTCAGCCAGAGTAGCACTGCATATTTACTTGGCTGCTTAGAAGAAATAATCCCACAGGGAGCATTTCCCTGCCCTTGCTTCCACTCTACTTGGCACTGAAAAATGTTGGTTATGTAAAACTCAAGGAAAACACAGATAATTCAGATAAATGCTATTGTTGCTGCTTGCCAGCTAGGCAGAACATTTATATTCTAAATTCATTTTAGTCTTAATTGACAAAACAGCTGCATCTAAAGGAGGATTTGGAGGAGCTGCTGGCTTCTCGGTTTTAAACACAGAATATTCTAATTTTTTTCAAATACCTCCAGCATTTTTCCTGAAATGCAGTAGTATGTGAGTCTAGTAAACGTGTCTTCACTCCGTAGTGTGCAGCCCTTGAGTATTTTGGAGAAGTATTCATAATGTGTGTTACTTTGTAGATGCAAGCAAGCTCCACTGTGGCTTGCTAGGGTGTGTTTCAACTGCACTTACCTTCCCAGTTCTGTGTAAGGACCAAACCCAACAGTCTTAGTGGCCTTGTGCCAACGCAAGCGAATGTCTTCCAAGAAATTTGCACAGCCCACTTGACACTCCCCCACTCCAGTCAAAATGCTGCAGCTCTTCTGAGGATGACAGCATTTGAGTGTGGTAAATAAAACTACAGGAACACTAACTTTCGTTACAGAGAGATTCTGATTACCTCTGGTTAAGGAAACTTTCAGTCACAGCTCTTGCTATATAATGCCAGAATCTGTAGTTCTGCATAGTGACATGCTAGTACAGAACTTGCATTTGTTGTTCAGATGTGGTTTTGTTAATGGAAAGTGTTTGAATAAACTGTCCTATAACTGCTTATATAGGGTACAGCCCGTGCTCCTCCATTGTCATGATACCAACATAAACTGGCAGGGAAACCTAGGGCATAATTCTGCCCCTTTTTCATCTGTGTAGTCTCACTGCCTCTGGTGGGATGAATCATGCGAGTAAGGTGACTAAGCCTTGGCCATTGAATTTCCATTCCTGCAGGGTAGCTTCTGTTACATAAGTAGCCTGTGTAGCCATGTAAGCTGTAATCAACTATTTAAATGAAAAGAGCTTAAAAGAGCAGTGAGGTGCCAAATGCTTGGCAGTACTCTGAATAGTAGCTCAGCTTACTTGTACAAGCAGTAAGCATTATGCTGGGAAATGCCCCAGTTTCTCACTCTGCTGTCCCAGCTTTCTGTAGGCTGAAGTAGGCTCTAGCAGTTTAGATTTCTTAATCGTGAGGAGATACAGGTATTTGAACTAACTGCTTGGGATGGGGATGAAATATATGCAGTGCCACGCGTGGTAAGGCACAGTTAATCATGGACATAGCCCAGCCATAAAGAGCTAGTAGAACTGTTAGAGTTCTGAAGGGCTGCAGTGAAAAGAGCTTATTCTACTTCTTAATTTTTCAGGTCAATAAGACATTTACAGGAGGCTTCAGCAACAGATGGAAAAGGCAAGTAGCAGTAATTTTCTTACTGTTCTTTGCTGCATATCAGAAGATCTTGCCAAAATTTCAAACATGATGCTGATTTTTTTAAAATACATAAACTAGAGCTGTAAGCTATTCCATTGTTTTTACATAGCTACTTTGTGGTCTTCTAGGTTATTCCTTTTGGGAAATGCTCTTTTTCGTGTGTTGTTTCAACAATTCATATCTGAAATTCATTTGCAGGTATCTGCACAGCCCCAAATGCTCAGGTTAGACATTGCATCTAGAGGAAATCATCTGACAGCTTTTACCTTGTCCTTAGACTCAAGTTCAGAAGCAATCTAGAGTGTGTTCTAGAATTGGTGTATATTTTGACTGGTAGCCTAACTTAAATATCGTCAGAAGTCTGTTCCTACCTGGACAGAGAGAAATAACCTTAGTAGGAAACAAAACATAAATTGGCATTGGATGTAACACAGTTTTCATCTCATCTGTGTTTGTACAGCAGTTCCAAGGGCCGCTTGTGTAAAGTCAAGTTATGTTTATTGTAGCAGTGAAAGTGAGATGATGGATGGAAAGTCAACCCAAATATGGCTTTTGTGATGTTTGCTTTTCCTGCTTTGCCCTCTCACTTCTTCCAAATAAGTTCCTTAGTTTGCTGTAGATTTAAGCCATGGAACATAGCACTGACTTCCTTGGAAGCAGGCAGCCACTTCAGTATTGTGTCATTTGCTGCTCACTGAGTATGTATGTCTCCTGGAATCTTTCTGCATTTACTAGTCTGTTTCAGTTTAGACCATCTTTGAAGCAACGACTTAGTCAGTTGAGAACTTTTTGTAAATAATGCCAGGTTTTTAGCTGGTGTGGATCAGTGTTCCTGTGAAGAAGGCATTGTTCCTGCACACAATGGAGTCAGCAGCTGCTCCAGTGCTGAGAGCTCCAGGGCTTGTGCATAGAACTGAGATGGAAGACCATGAGATCTACCCAAAGGTGATTAGCCTGTGCTTACCTTGCACTTGCTGGTTTGTATCACGAGATGGTGCTATGGAGTTGATTAACCTTAAAACACTGAATGAAGGGTAAAAGTAAGGTGGTGAACATCAAAGGCGTTCAACATAAGGACTTTTGACCTGTCTGTCCATCATAGTGACAGGTGGAATCCTGATCTGAGTAATAACATTGTTGTTGGCTTTTTATTCTGAAAGATTTGTCGTAGTGCTTACATCCTTATAGCTAGTCAGTGATGTACACAGTAGCCCCTCGGGTTGTCCCTTACACCTCTGTCTTGTATCACTGGTACACGCATGCAGCTGTCTTCACAATGAGTGCTGTGTGTGACCCACCCGCTGCTGTAACCATGTTTCATTGTAGGGATTCTGCAAATTCACTGATTGTGTGTTGAGACTGCACAGCGTAAGGAAGTGGTGAGTCTAATAATGAGGGAAGAGTTAAGAAAAAAATACCAGGGAAAACATTGCATAGGCTTGTGCCAGATTGTACTCAGCACCCCCACGGGGATGAAGCTCTCATCAGATGTTAGATATTTAGAGGTGGTTGACAGAAGTCCATGGGGAGTGTTACCTGATAGTGTCATGCTGCTAATGTGCCTGGTGAGGAAACTAAAGATGATTTGGTTGTGCTGTAAGTAAGGCAGAATCATTCACAGGCTTATAAATGAACCATCCTGACTGGAACCACACGCTCTTTACTCTGCCAAGTACTGCCTCTTCCCTCGGAGGCAGTGTTCTGCAGGGGTGCTGCTCAGTCTCTTGCCTTCTCAAGAAACATATCACCAGCACTAACTCTGGATTTACCAAATGAAGGCAGTTTTCTGCTTAAGTGGTGAAAGCTACTGAATTCTTTCATATGCCGTCTAGCCACTGCTCTGTCTATCCGTGCTGAGAGCTATCTGAATCTTGTGCAGAGTTCTGGTCAGGCTGCCTATTGCTAGCTGAGATTTATTGTCTGGCATTACCTCAAAGGCTGTTTTCCCTGTTTCTCTTGCACAGACTTCATTATCTCAGATGGTGTCTTGGGGAATTATATCCTATAAATTCAATAGCTGTTTTTCCTGTCTCTGGGTCTTCTGGTGACCTTTTTGCTGGTGAGAAGGTCCTAAGGAAAATTATTTTCACTTCCTGTGTCCTTTAGAACTAACTATTCCAGGACTTTATGGCTCAGGCTCCTGCTAATGTTCCTGACTGTTTGTTTGTCTTGTTGTCCTCTTGCAGTTACTTCACAACCTGTTATTAGATAGTGCTCCCTTGGGTTGAGTGCGGTCGTGACTGCAGTCTGATTAGAATAGAAATAAAGTAGAAAGCTGGCCTGACTACGAGTCTTCAGTCTGTTAGAGCTGTGCCTGCTGTAGGGTTTTATTTTAACAATCTACAGTTATATAAAAGGCTTGTTAAACTGCTGGTGATTTGAAGTCACTGGGCTAACATTCACTTAAACTTTTTTTTTTAATTATGTTTTGAAGTGGGAAAGCTAGAGAAATATGTCTAAAGCTCTGACTTATCCAAGAAGACCTTGCAAGCACAGATGTTACGGATTGCTGGTGAGGAGTAGGCATGGCACAGTCATACAGCTGGCTCTGAGCTGCCTTGGTGTGTTGTTTTTTTTTTTTTCCTTTGGAGGTGATCTTGAACTCTGAAACAAAGTAGTTGATGTACACAGGCTTCTTATCCTGCATGGTGGTGGGTATTAAAAATAATACAACCCCTTTTTTTTTTAGGAGTTTTTTCTTCCTCGTTTAAAATCACTGCCTTAAGCAAATGCCTGACTGCAGCCCTTCTGGTCTGTCGCTGCATTTTTCAGAGGGAGCTTGAGGTCTGTCCACTTCTGCATCTACATTGTGGATGTCTTCTTGCAGGTGTAAGGAAGAGAGCCTTGCTGGCTGAGTTAAAGTTGTTTGGGCTGGAAGTCTGCTCAACTATCACTACCTTGTTCAGAGGCGTTATTTGGAGGAGGAGGAGGAGAAAGGACTGTGTTGCTGGAAGATTCCTTATTTTTGTTCAGAACTCGAAGATCTCACTGGGCTTCTCAAGTCTCATAGCCCATTTTTACCTGACATCTGTTGTTTGAGAATAGAGTGGAGGGCTGGAAACACCACTGCAGCTTTTGTTCTGCCAGTACCTCTGTGTGTTAAGAGATGTGAAGGTTGGTGCAGTCTGATCACAAACAGTTAGCTATTTTCCAGAAGCACTGCAGCATGTCACAGTTGGCAGCAGTACTAGAGGAAATACATTGCAGTGCATAGCTCCCAGGCAACATTCCCTGTGTGCTGTGCAGTGGGCAAATGATTAATGCTCCCATGCTCGTTCCCATGTCAGGAAGAACCTTTTGCCATATTCAGCATCATTCTGCTTCTCTGCCATGAAAAAGCTGTGAATAAAGAGCTCTGTCCTGAGTGGTGCAGAACATCCTGGCTTAGCTGAGCTCAGCAGGTGTTGGAAGCAATGACTCCAGAGACCTGAGCTTAAAAACACCTCTGCAGCTTTCAAGAGAGAAGGAGGGCCTAGTGGCTGGGTAAACATGCTCCAGGCAGTACACAGACATATCAAAACCCTAAGATAAAGTGTAGTGATTTCAGTCTCAAGACCTCAGTGGATAGCACAGTAGAGCTGAAAAATGCTGAGAAATGAAATAAGCCTGTTGTGTTCCTGGGTTGAAATAGCAGTTACGTGTTGCAGACATATTGCTTATCCTGTAGCATGGAATCTCTTCTGAGTGTGATGGGAAACTTCTGTGCCAAATGGCTAATGTGTTTCAGAATATTCAAGATTAACTAGTCTGTGCCACCTTCACTGGTTTGACACTGACAGTTACTGTATCTGTATGCTTAACCTCTTCTTTCTGATGTAGGAATGCTTTTAAGCAGAGTGCCATAGAGATTATAAGGCCATACATCTCAGAGTTACTCCTGGAGTAGCTTTTTGAGGTCTAAATCTGCCTGTGTGACTTCATTCATGGGGAGCAGGAGGAGACAGAAAACTTCCATTTAGTATTTGGCAACGACATAGCATCTCAAGTACATGAGTTACTATACCGTGTGCTGCACCGTGGAAATATTCTTATCTGTACTTTGTGTTTGCTCTAGATGCTTTGTATTTTGTCCTTGCATTCTGTATTGTCTGAATTTGAGCTTCCTATTCTCTCATCTGCAGTCCTCTTACTGCTATTACATGCAAATTCTGAAAAGTTGCTTATTACTCTTCAAAAAGCTATTGTCTACTGTGCAGGGCTATAGTGGTCTGACTTTCATCTTCCCCCTTGTCTTACAGGCTGCTTCAGCATTTGAAATTAGCATAGAGAGTAATCTGAAACAGTGACTGATTTCCAAAACTCAGTAGCGTGTTTTTTTGGTTTTTGGGGTTGTTTTGTTTTTTTTTTAATGCAGATCAGGCTATTGCAGGCACAGGCTGTTAAAGTAAATGGTGATGAAGAGGGGAAACTGAGAGAAAAGCAGGGTATAGGTGTTATAAACCTTTCTTGGAAGATTGCTTTTATCTTAATTAGTCTGTGAAAGCAGTGGAACACAAGTATGAATTTATTTGTAGAACCTTTGGTAGAGAGTCTCTTTTATTCTTTTTCTACTCTGCAGTTAAGTACTGTTTCTTGAAGAATGGTTATCGTACTCGAAACATAAATTTGCCCAGCCTTTACTGCATGCTGTGATTGCTGCTGCTTTATCACAGCTTCACAGGTTGGGACTGCAGGTGATTAAAGTTGTAAGTGACAGCTGCTGGCCTAACCTCTCTCCTGTGTGTTGCTGTTGATGTCTGTGCTGCCAGGCTAGGTGAGCCTAAGTCCCAAAGTGGCCAGCATAGCAAGACTCGAGTGTTACTGCTTGGAGCACCTTCAGCCTGCAAAAAAGCTATTTGCAGGCTGCTGATGCCAAGAAGTGATGATTTTAGACTTCTTCCAGAACAGTGTGTGCTGTGACTTTGAGCTGTTCAGATAAACTGGCATAGCTGTGCATTAATACTGACTCCAGTATCTGACAGGGGAGAGGAGTATTTCTGAAGCTGAGACAACTTCTGGAGAGCACCTAGCTGTGGTAACCAAGCAAGCTGGCATCCACAGGTGGCTTTTCAGTATTTTTACTGGGTGGTTTTTTGTCTGTTTTTTCTTGTCCCTTTTTTTTCCCCATGCTTAGCAGTTCCAGTTATCTAGTTGTAATGCTGATTTTTAGGATATTGATTATCATGATACATAGGTGAGACCTTGAGCTGTGTTTTATCTGTTGAGAGAGGTGCTTCCAGTACTTCAGCTGGCAGCCAGATCTTTGGCATCACTATCCTTTCCTCCTATGCACTGCCTGAACAGAAATGACTCCCCAGCTCACTCAGTTGTTGACTGTAAAGCACTGATGGACTGGCAGTTTGAATCACAGCTGTTGAGTTGGTGTTCCTGTAACTACAAAGCCTGGGAATTCTTGTGGCCTGTCACTGCACCAGTTGGTAGCAGTTCTTGAAGATGGATATGTTGAGTTGAAAATAGATCTTTCTGCACAAAGCGATACGTGGTGAATCACAAGATCTTCATGATCACACTTAATGTAGTTCTTTAAATAGGACAGCATTACTTCATGATTTAATGAGTTTGTCCTGCAAATTTTCATGTTTTAATCTTTCTCCAAGTGTGCTATGGAAAGCTTTTTAACATTAAGCTATCTAATCAACACCTATAGCCATGAAAGTCCATACTCTTTTGCTGTTTAAATGTGCTTTTGTGAGGACGTCGTGTCCTGGGGCAGTTGCAGGTCTGTGCATCCATTGCAGAGTGAAGTGCTCTTTGTACTTTACAGATGTAAGTCTGGAGCTTGAGCACTGCTTTCTGCAGTCCAGAGTTCTGTATTGCAGAGTTGATGCTATTCTATGGTGCTTCATATGCAGTCCACAAAGAAGTGCATAGCAGTATTTTCCAGTTAGCAGCATGTCTTCATCGGCTCTAAATTGCATCTCTGTATGCTGTCAGCATATCTTGGGCTCTTTGCCTCTCCTGTTGTCACAAAAGCGCCAGAAGTCTGCATCTGTTATCCTGCTGCACCTATAAAACCTGACTCAAACTGGAGCTGACAGCTGTTCCATCTGTTGTTGACCTCTGCTCATTCACGTGAATGCGTGCCGTGTTCTTCAGGAGCTGATGTAATCTGTCCAATAAATGCAGGTTAGCCTGGGGCCTTCGCTTACATGGTTTGTGATTGAAACACATGCATTCGCAATGTGATTAGTGTGACTTCCCATTTCACCTATAAATTATGACTGAGCCATGAGTGACAGAGAATACGGCTTAGCTGCTGAACAGCAGCGGAAGTGTTTTAACAAGATGCAGTGATTCTCAGATCCAGGACTGCCTCCTAGAAAATTCGTCCTCTGTGGAGCACTTGCTGACATGATCCATGCCTTCAGCTGATCTGAGTGACTTTGAGGTAGTGTCAGGTGGCACAGCCCTTGTGGCAGGACTACAACAGCAGTGTGTAGTTGGCTACAGACAGATGAGCATTAGAGGAAGGCTAGATACTGTAGTGTGTGTACATGTGACACTTAGTGAGCTTGTTGAATAGCCTTTGTAAGAGGTTGACTGCCCCAGCCTTAGGGATTATCCAATATGTAGTCAAGACAGAATAGCACTCCTTAGAGCAACCAGCAGGCTGTGGGGATAAAGCTTTAAATCTGGAAGTACACAAGTCCTAATTTTGATTGCTTGCCTATCTTATAGACAAGCATCAGGAAAAACACTCTCAATTAACTTTTTAATGGATTTTTGTGTTCTCTTGACAGCTGCCATTAACCTAGCAAAGCTGAAGCTTTTCAGGCATTACTATGTTATGGTAAGTTTAAAACAAAACAAAAGGAAAAAAAAACATACAAGCAAAACCCAACCAAACAAATCCAGCAGCTGTGTACCTATGCATACAGAGCGCTTGGAAGCCATTCCAGCTTTTTGCTGGATTACTTGTTTGAAGCTGCTATAATTCATGAATGGGGTGGAAATGTTGACACTTCTGTGGCAGTGCTGTGCTTTGGCATCTTAGCCAACTGGGTTACAGACCTCAAAGCAACTTCCCTTCTTTTCCAAGTAGTCGCATCCTTCTATCTTTTAAATTGGTTCCAGCTATCTGTAATGTTTACTGATTTCCTCTGGAGACAGCTGGAGCTGCCAGTTGAATTGATGGCCTTGAATAAAGTACAATAAACTTGGTAAAAACCAAACTTGGGAGCAAATGGTGCCTTGAGATGCATGCATACAGCTTCTTATTAAGTCAGTGGGAGCCTTGAGCATACCTCCCGAGAGAGTATATCCTCCTTAATGATTTCCAGTGGTCTCATTTCAGACTCTAAGAAGCATTAAGAGTAATACATTACAGTACTGATTCTTGAATTCTGCAAAATCCAAATGCTTAAAGCAATTTCCTGATGTAACTTAAATATGTTAGTAGCAGCTTGAGTCATTTGGATGTTCAACAAACTGCAGAGCCCTCAGCCTATATCTTCCTTGTTTATCGAAGGAGCATAATAGAGCTAATCTGACATAATGAGGTGTCTGGGAACTGCTTAAGCTATTTCTCTGGAAAAATAGGTTCAGTCAGGATGATGCTATTGTTCTCACTCACAGATTGTGTGTTTCCTTCCCACAGATTGTGTGTTACATTTACTTCACACAAATCATTGCAATTCTCATAAAGATTGCTGTTCCATTCCAGTGGAAATGGCTGTACCAGGTATTTGTCAATAACGGAAAAGACATCCCTTTATTTTATTTTTTTTCTTATTAATCTATAAAAATAACCACACCAAACCAAATCCTTCATTTGTTTTTCATGTTGTGGTAGAACTTGTCAAAGCTCAGTGATGCATTCTGGCTTCTCGTCATTAATATCACTGATCATTCCTGGTGGCAGGAGTGGATTTTTTTTAGTTCTGTTTGACCAGCAAGACTGCTGGATTATACATGAGATGTCTGAAAGTAATTGCTTTATTGATTTTAGTCTTTCAATTTAAAAATGTCTGAAGGAAATTAATCAAGAACATAGAAGAGAAAAAAAAAATACTCAGGTTTGCCCTGTGTAATTGAGGCCCTGGGGAGCCAGTGAAATAGACTTTCGCTTTTCCATTTACAGGCTTTATTTGCCTAGTGACTTTTAAATACTTGGTTTCTTAACATATAATCCAAGTAACTGTGCAGGTAGTCTTTGGAATATATTAACTGCTGAAAATACCAAACAACTTCAGGATTTTTTTTTCTTGGCTTTTAAGTCTTGCTAAACATCACTGGAGTGATGTCTAGGGTTGTAACTGGAGTTAAAGTGATGGGGAAGTTTAAAAGAAGAAAGAGCTTGACAGCCTTTAGCCTTGGATTAATGATAACAGAATAAAAATTGCTTTTTTATTTCTGCTATGACACAGGCTTCTTGGCCATCATTCAATCTTGAACGTTACAAGCGAGGAGAAATGTTTTATGACCATGAAGAATTACAGGACTGAATTTCAATCTTGTGTCTTACTTGCAGCTGCTGAATGAAATGGCCACGCTGGTGTTCTTTGTCCTCACTGGGTACAAGTTCCGTCCAGCATCAGATAACCCTTACCTGCAGCTTTCTCAAGACGATGAGGATGATTTGGAGATGGAAGCTGTGTAAGAACCTGCTTTTACTACATCCTCTTTTTACTTCTGAATGCAAATGAGCATGATGTAAGGCCACTTTAGCTTTGAAGTTCAATCTAAAGATCTGCAAAAACTTATTTTAAGTAACACTGTGCTGAGAAGATGGGGATTTTTAGCAATGCTCCTCAGTGTTCCATTTAATGCTACAAACCATGGGGCACCACAAATGCTGTAGGACCAAGTTAGTGAGATAAACTACAAAGTGGGACTCAACACAATCCCTGTCATTTCTATTGCAGTCATTTGCTGAGGACTTATATAAAAAAAAGAAAAGTTTTTGAATAATAGAAACAGCCCTAAGAAATGCAGTGTACTGGAAGTGCTGAGTATAGTTATAAGTGCCACACCATTACCTCAATAGGAACAGAACCAGCCTAATCTCATAGTAGTTATGCATTTCATGCATAATTGCAATTCACATTCAGACCCAGAAGTCTGTTCTTGAGAGTTTCATTTCAGCCTTTGCTAGTATCCTTTACCTGATTTTGAGTAGAATATCTTAACACTCCTCTTATTTTTATTGCAGGGGCAAAAAAGTCAATGTGTTTGCTGCCCTCATAGTTAGGTCAGCAAGAAGTGGAGCTTACTGGGGAATTGCTACAGGGATAGGTTTGTGAGGTGGGATCTGCTTGCAGTGTCATGCAGGGACTTTTAATTCTCTGAAATATCTCTAGTAACAGGTCTTATTGCCAGATGCTGAGTTATTTTTGTGTTGGGTCTGTAAAAATCTGTCTTAGTTAAAAGCTGAATCCGAGTAGTAGGCAGTGACTGTAAAATTATTTAATGCTTAAAGGTGTTTAAATGGTTTCAGTTTGGGTGCTGGTAAGCAAACATCTGCATGAGAAGTCTCAATCTGAACTGAAAGATGTGCAGGATTTCTTATTGTCCAGAAATAAGCTCCCCCAAGATTGCCTGTTAAACTGAAATCAAACTTTACATTGTGTATTTAACGGGTTTTTACTTGTTTGGGCATTTTTTTTTTAGTCCTTATAATAAGCAACCTTGCACATACAGTGGTTTCACTGCATTGGAGACATTATCCAGTTTCAGAGAGATTGCCAGGAGCAAGCCTAAAGAAGTTCAGTGAACAAATGGAGTGATTTATTTCTTGCAGTAGGGGTACAGATGTTACTTGAGGATAGAATTCTCTGTGAGCCTCTTCCTAGTAAGGCGTTTTGTGCTTTTACATTTGGAGTTTCCACTGTTGTGCCTTGTGGGTTGTTCCCTTAGCCTTGCTGAAATTGTTCTCATCTGATTCACTGTGAGTTCTATTCCATGTGGGCACTTGGCAGAGGATGATCTCTAAGTTTCTTGTGCTCTCTCCCCTGGCTGCATCAGGGAGGTTAAGTTTACACGTGTTTGAAAAGCATGGTTTACACACCTGCTCTAATAAATGAAGCACTGCAGTGCAAGTGCATTAAATTTCTTCTTGATTTGATCTTGCTGGTCTTATTTTTGCTTTTATAAATATTAAATGTTGTTTCTGTAGGGGAAAAAAACATCAAGGCTTTATTTGAGTAAGTGACTAAGTGCCTGACTGCATCCTGAGTAACCACTGCATGAGTGTTTTGTCTTTCATGTGATAAACACTGACTTGTCTTCATGGTGTTCTGCCATGTCCTCTTTCCAGACATTATGGTGGTGGGTTTTTTCTAACTTAATTTTTTAATCTATTTTTTTGAACACTTGCTGCAGAAGCATTTAGCTACTTGAGACTCAATACAGGCAACAGAGGGGAGAGCTCAAAGGTCGCCATGCCTGATTTCCAGACTTGCTCTTCTTCCAGCAAGAAGAAAGATCCTTTTAAGTGCAGCTCTTTAGTGTAATGCCAGTTTTTGTGCAATGCAAACTATACAAAGCTCTGTCTGGCAGGAAATATAAATATTGCAGAGGACAGTGTTGCAATCTGCAGGGTTTAAAAAAAAATAAAATCTGAGGACTAAGTGCCTGTGACAGATATAATGTGGAGCACAAATCTTCCCTCTATAGTAGCGTTTGAAAATATTTTATAAATAAAGAGCAGTGAAGGTGACTTACAAAGGATTTCAAAGCTGATTTTTTTTTTTCCCTCCAACTATCGTTCTCTATTTTGTGAGAAAGCATCCACAAACGTTACGGGATTTTCCTTTCAATTATACCAGGCTCAATAGAAGTTGCCCTGGTGGAGAAGAGAGGATGACTAAACCTGAACTAAGGACCAGTCTGTTCTTTTTCAAGTAGGGTCAATAGCCATTCATCATCAACAAAGTGCCTTTCTGTGTATTCTGTGTTGGGCAGCCTCCTGAGCCTGTTCTGTCAGTATGTGGGCTTGTTGCTGACAGTTTGTTAGACTAAAGTACTCTGTCTGAAAAGGTGCAGCCACACTTGGCAGAAACAGTTGTCAGGCTTCCAGTCCTAATGCCATTTCTGGGACATGGACACAGAAAAATAACTATACAGTAGATGAAGTGGGGTGAGGAAGGGGAGAGGAAGCAGTTCTGTGGTTCTTCTTTTACTCTTGCAGTAAGTTATTTCACTAGCTGGATAATCACTGCTTTAGATGTTAGGTACCAAAGAGCTCTTCTGCAATCTGAGTTGAGATCATGTTTGTGTGTGGGGTTAAGATATTTCCACTGAATGAGGGTTTGCAGGGGTAAGTGTTGATGCTCAACTGAGTAAATCTGTTTCTCTGAGTGCATGGAGACTGACTTTGTATTTTCTTAATACCCCAAACAGCCTCAACATAGTGAACCATTGTGGTAATGCTGACCTACCTTTGCTTGTGCCCTGGGATCTGGAGTTTTTCCCTGTGTCATGAGACAGCCTGTTCTGTGCGGAGACTTGAAGTCCTGATGGGTTGCTTTGCTCTGCCTTCTCTCTGTTTGTGCTTCATGGCAGACTGATTCATGATGGTTTTTGTTGGGAGTGATTTTCCTTCCCTCTGACAGCCACAAAAGCTCTCTCTGGAGAGATGGTTTAGTGAGAAGGGTTTGTTGCATTTTAGCAATGACTGAAATGCAGAAATGCAATTCAGGAGAGTGTTCAGTTGGGGAATGCTTCTTTACAGCATTGCAGGTCAGAGCAGAAGTTCTGAGACTGCTCAGAGCATTAGAATGAGAATTGCAGTGATCTTGACCATAGTGCTGTTACCTTTACTTCATGGGCTTTGGAACACGTTGTCTGGACTAATTTTGAGAAGAGAATTTCCCATTGTACGTGAGCAGTCAGACAAAATCAGGCGTTAAGATCTGCACTGCTCACTTGTCATAAGACAAGAACAGCACTTACCAGGTGAGCAGCCTTTAACTGCTGAGGGATCCACCCAGCTCCCAAAATCTCACTTTCATTATGTATCTGTTTGTGTCATCCCTCCATGAACAAAGGAAATGGATCATTCCCTTTGGACTGTAACCTCTGATGTTTTGTCATCTTCTTGATACATAACTTTGTAAGTGTGTTAAAGTATAGTGCTAAAATGTAGATAGTGTGCCTGGTGGAATCTTACTTGTGAGTCAAGTGCTAGCACTGCTTTGGTGTCATGCATGATTAAAACATCTTGGTTTGTAGTTCATTGTAATCTTAAGCTGGCCCCTGAAGAATCAACACTTAATTCCTTATTCTGTATTTATGGTCAGTTATTTCTGAAGAGTAAACTTCATAGTTGTTTTTCTGCATTGTCCTGTAATTTTCAGGCCATTACTTACTTCAGTTTGCCAGAACCTTCAGTGTTCTAGTCCTGTTCTCAAATATGTGGCTCTTAGTGTCTTCTGCAGATTTAATAAGCAAGTTCTCTATTCCATTACCCAGGCAATTACTGAAAATATTGAGTAGAAGTGAACCCAGGACAGACCTCTCTGGAACCACACTCAGTGTTCTTTCATTTTTGACAGGAAACCATTAAGTACATCTCAATGCATGTTTTTCCAATTAGTTATGCCTCCATGTTGATAGTTTTGTCTAGCTCATGTTTCCCAAGATTTTTCCTACGTGACTGTGGGAAAGCTATTGTAATGGAGGAGAACTTATGAGATCTATCTGTTCTGTGTTCTGAAAAGCATGATGTGATCTCTTCCAGGCTAATGTTTATTAATTCCATCTTCTTTAAGCACCCTATTTTTCTCCCTTTTTTTTTTATTTTGGTAGGGAATAAAATAGCTATTCACTCTATGTTCTGGCCCTTCCCACTCCCTCAAACGCAGGCTTATCTAGACCTACTCTGAAGTGTCCTAACCACTGATGGTCCCAGTCATGTCACCACTAAGAATCACAGGATGTACTGATTTTTGTTTGGCTAAATTATTCTTAGAGTACATAAACAAAAGCTGACATCTAATGTGGGACTAAGGGTGATATCAGAAGAGTGTTTTTGAAGATTACTTCTCCTCCAGGGTAATGCTGCGAAAATGCTGTTAGCTGTTTTGATCAGATATTCTTACGTGGTAAACAGCAGGTGAAAGCACGTAAGTACTGACAGCAGCAGAGTCAAACAGGGTAGTTTTATGTATGCTTCCAGGCATCCCTTGTGAATGCACTGTGCTATTGGCACTGTTACTTCCAGCAACCACAACAACCTTTGCAGAACATCTGTAGGAAAAAATATGTGCGGAATGAGAATCATACTGTGCAAAATAATGGAGCAAATGTGTGGTGTGTGTGAATAGCCTGTTCTGTGTGCTCAGGGAGGAAGATGCAGAGTTGAAGAGCTTGTTGGATAGCCAGGGTAGTTCTGAGAGTAGTAGTGCTGTTCTAGATGGATAAACAGATGAGTTTGCTTGGTATTAGAACAGTATTACATGGCTTTGTAGTTCACTCTGTCAGATCGCCATGACAAATACAGACTTAAAATGGCCTGGGTTGAAAAGGCCCACAGTGCTCATCCAGTTTCAGCCCCCTGCTACGTGCAGGGTCACCAACCAGCAGCCCAGGCTACCCAGAGCCACATCCAGCCTGGCCTTGGATGCCTACAAGGATGGGACACCCACAGCCTCCTTGGGCAACCTGTTCCAGTGCCTCACCACCCTCTGGGTGAAAAACTTTCTCCTAATATCCAACCTAAACCTCCCCTGACTCAGTTTAAAACCATTCCCCCTTGTCCTATCACTATCCTTCACTTGGATTGGGATAACGAATGAGACCTCATGTTCTGTTGCTATTCATTAAGTGGTTTTGCTATGAAAGGAGCTGGTGTGTGTTAAGCCAGTAATGATTGCTTGTGTCAGCGTCCGTGATATGTGAACTTATAGAATACATTGTTCCTGTTTAAAAGACATGTCAAATGCACTAGCAAGTCTACTGCACAGAATTAAGGGTGTTCAGCTATATATTAAAAGTTTCCAGACAAGCTGCTCAAGCTTTAGCATGTAAACAGCTGGTGTCAGGGTAACAACCCCATACATCTTCAAATACGAGCAAATATTGTAATGCTTATTCCATTGCAGTGTCTCTAATACTTTCTCAGTAGGGTATTCCCTAGCATAAGAGAAATAACTGGATGATGCTCTGGTTTCATATAGGGAAACTTCCAAGCTGTGTGCTGTATAGATCATTTCTATTACTAGCCCATCATCATTTAATCTGCTCCGCCATAAGAAGCAGCTTTTTAACTATGGAGCTGCACTCGTTCTGCTGGTACAAATGTGCTAAGTGTTTGTTTCTGATGCTACATCTAGACACCTAGTCTGAATGGGAAGCTGTGAGCCAGCCTACATTTGTCTGTTCTATTTTAATGGCAGATGGGGAGTTATGAGACTCACCACCCATCAGTGGTGTGTCCAGGATGATACCTGGTCTGCAAAATGGTAGCAGGAAGAAATAGAGAACATCCAGACTGGTAGATCTGGGTAAAGAGACATTTAGGAGAAGTGTTATTTGATATGTGCAGGAAAAGCGTGGGCTCTTGGTGAAATTGATGTTACAGCTCAAGTTCTCTGCTGACGTTTCTTCCTTCTCTTCCAGGGTGACAACTTCTGGAGTAATGGAGGGCATGAAGAAGGTCAAGAAAGTGGTGAATGGTTCAGCAGAGCCACGGGGCGAGTGGGAAAGCACAGCATGATGAAATGGACTAAGGCAGCACTTTCACAGAAACTTTTTTAATTTATTAATATTACTTTCAGTGGAAAGGGAGCATTTAGCACTTCCCAACACTGAAACTGCAGAGTGGGGTGTGTCAAGGGGAAGCAAAGCAGTGCAGAAATCTAACAAAAAAAAAAAAAAGACATCTCTTGGTACCTGCAAGGAGTGTGAAGCTTTCTTAGAGGTTTTGGGCAGCTTATTCTTTTTTCCCCTTTCTGGATCAGTTTGGTATTCTGAATTATTCGCACTTGCATTCTTCAGAATGTGCAAATCTAATGTGAAGAGAGACCTTTAGTGTGTATGTAAAGTATATATTTTATATAATGCGCATATATATATATACACACACATGCTAAGTAACACGTATGCTGGGAAATGCAATGTGTCACAGGAGGTGGGGAAAAGAAGATGAGATGTAAGTATTCTTTTTATATAAACTCTCCTTTTGGCTTGGACAAAATATTGTGAAGCAAATGAGTTGAAACAACTGCAGTTATTTAAGACTAAGTGGGCTTTTGGATCAGGTGATTTCCTCCAGTCTTCACATCAGTGGGAACATTGATAAGTGTCTTGTCTAATTTGTGCAGGCTTTTACTTGAATATGTCAGGTTTTCAAATGTATTGCTACGTAGGAAGCAAGCGACTGTTTTCCATTAAAAGCACTAACTTGTAGCACAATAAGTGTTAATGTAGATTCTCCACTGCTAATAGGATTCCCTTGATTTGCACCCACTTGACAAGAAATACACGAGGTGTAGGACTGTTGCCTACTTTTTAGGGGTCTGCTGTGCTATCTTAAACATGGAATTTCAAGCCATGACCCAGAGTACTTTGTTCTACATTCTAAAATACTTCCAAGGTTTTTCAGAAGATACTCCCTGGTACCGTGTAAGAGTACCAGAATCTCCAATGGAAATCCAACCAGCAACTGTACTGCAGCATAATCTCTGGTTCTCCATTGTCCTGAGTTGTTTTGCCTCTCTGGATGGCTGCATACACCTCCCAGTCTATGTAGAACAGTGGCACTGCTCTGTGAGATGAGCTGAACTGGTAGGAATGGTGTTGCTGTCAAAACCAGGCAGCTGCAACTCCCAGTCATAAGTGGGTTTTATTTTTGTTTTCAGAAAAGGAGTGAATTATGGCTGGAATACACAAGTCTTAACTATCAACTGCAAATCTGCAGTGTGATCTTCAGAGTCATATTACAAATGCTGTGTGTGTTTCATCTCTAGAGTTCTGGTATTGCTAGAAAGGCACATTGGTGCTTGTAGCTGTAGTAGCGAGGCATTGTTAGTTTGTAGGAGGATAGAAGTGGTTCACTGGTGTAACAAGGATGAGTTCTAAGAAAAATAAATCAAGTATAACTCATCGACCCAATGAAGCCTTAATCTTTATGTAGAGCTGTTAAGATGTACCTGTTGACTGAAGTGCTCCTGTCAGTAACAGGGATAGGCATCTTCACAGAGCCTCAGATGTGCCAACATCTCTTAAACTCATTTGGGAATTTGCCTTTTTTTCCTCTCTTTTGACTTGAAGGGACTGCATTTCTGGGGGCACAGCTGGTGGAAGGACTTCCATGACTGCTTCTTCTCATTCTTCAACTTAAGAAGAGAGTGGGATTTTTATTTTGAGGAGTTGCTGTTTTGCTTGTTGAAATGGTGAACCACTTCTTCCTTACTCTTCAATGTGGGTTGTAGAGCTTTTCGCCAGAAGTCTGTACCAAGACTGTTTTCTCTGACTGCAGCTTCTTTTTCCCAGTGTTCATTTTATTCATCATGGAAGTAGCAGAAATTAATCTACCTGCTTTGATACCTGGAACTGTTTTCTCTTCAGATAAAGCATAAGAATAACTTTCTTATCTTGGTGCAGAGTCCTCTATCTTCCTCCTTGGCTTGTAACTACACAATAATTACAGCAGTGATGGTTTGGCTTTTGCTGTCACTGTTCTGCAGAGATACAGTTCAAGTGAAAACAGAGCCTATGCCACAAGAAGGGCTGTTATGTGATCGCTGAGCCTTTAGACCTTCTGTATGAAAAGTTCTTTTGCATATTTCGTAGCTGAGACTTGAGAAATTGAACTAGAAACAAACAGAGGCAGCCCTAGCACATCATATGGTTAAATACCTGAAAATTGGATCCTCTCATTCTTCGCGCAGTTGCTCTGTCCCTGGGGAAGGATCACTGTCTGTATCCAGAGGGCTGCTGAGACAGACTGTGAGCCTTGTTCAGAGGTGTCTGCTGGAGTGATAGGGTCAGTTGGCACGGAGGGATGTAAGAGATGAGCATTTACTATTGGGAGCAGGAGTGCAGCAATGCATTGTTAATGTGGACGTGATGATGTCTTGGAACCTGTTAATATAATATCTGAATGAAATTGGAAATTTCTGAATGAAGTTGGAAATTCTAATGGGTGTGGTGCTTCACTTCCCAAATGTCGGTGGCTGTGCTGGGGTCCTGCTGTGTGCTGAGCTGGTTCTGACAGCTCGTTGTGCTTCAACGTCAGTGAATCACTGATAGAACAAATGCTTTTACCTTCATCTGTTTTTTTCTTTTGTTAGTTTGCTTTTTTGCTGAAGTTGCATCAAGTGTAGTTATGTCCACCAACACCCAGCTTTCCCAGTCAGAGGCCAAAAAGTGAAGTGACTTTTTCTGTCATGGCAGAAAAACTGATGGTTCAGACCTGAGCCTTAGCAGTCAGCTGTACAGTCAGCTTCAGCTGGCACTTAATGCAGGATTCTGGCCAGCAGTACAGCAGTGACTAGTCAGTCCTACTCATTAACAAGGAAACAAAACATGTGAGCAAGTCAAAAAAGCAGTGATACATCTTAGTGCAGCCATTTCCAAAGTGAATTTCCACTTTTCAGTGTGAAGTCCTCAAAGTAGGTTGAAAAAGTCTGTCCCTGTAGTGTTGCATGATTAGACAGTGGCTGGGATGTTGGAGGATAGAGAGAGCATCTGCAGTTGTGCTTTGTGCACAGCATGGAGTGTGCTGTGCCACAGAGCATCAGGAGGGCTGCGCCCTCCCCCTTCCTCCCAGAGCAAGCCCACATCTGCATGACTTCCCATTGCTAGTAAAAAGCAGCAGCTTAGGAGCTCACCAGGCAGGATAATCACAGTGCTCACCTCTGAGTGAGCCTGTCTGGTAGGGGGCTCTGCCCTTCACAGGCAGGGGAAGTAGAAGAGCTGCTCGTGGCTGTACAGATCATCCTGGGACAGAGCCTTACTTTCCTGTCTGCCTCTTACTGAAGTGAACAGCAAAGCAGTTGCTGAGTATACAGTGTAGCA
Source organism: Perdix hodgsoniae (assembly GCA_035772895.1). Taxonomy (NCBI): domain Eukaryota; kingdom Metazoa; phylum Chordata; class Aves; order Galliformes; family Phasianidae; genus Perdix; species Perdix hodgsoniae. Next base: position 4,596,077 of record JAPSGF010000020.1, on the reverse strand, counting down.
TACTGCAGTGTAGCTGATGGGTCCTGGGCAGGGACCCTGCTGCAATTTTGAAGAAATGGTTGTGAATGCATTCACACATTACTGCTATGGAATACTCAGCATCCTCCACAGAGAGGAACAAGACTGGTTCACTCTTGAGTTGTAATGCAGCTTATGCCCCAGTAAATCCCTATTGATGGTGACATGCAGATGCCTCTATGCATTCCTCCTTCCTGCTCTGACTTTTAAGCAAGCTGTCTTCCATAGGAAACCTCCTTGCAGCACAGCTGCCAGGCTCTTGCATTCTTCAGACTTGAAAATATTTTCCTTGATGTTCATCAAGAGAAGTATTAAAAGAAAGGAAGACATAATGGGGTCATCTGGAACGTTGCTACTGTTTCCTCAAAACATAGCAGTTCTGGTTGAAGAAGCCACATGCTGTCCTATTAAGCTGCTCTTTAATGTTGTCATCTAACTCAGCGTGTCATGATCTGTGCAGCACATTGTTCAGTGTTTCTCTCCAGCTGAGTGCCCTGTTCCTGGATTTCCACGCTGCCATACCCTGGGAGCACATTGTAAAAATTTGCTGCATTGCAGTATTTTGTCTTGGAGCTTGTAATGTGGAAGATGTATTTTTCTAAGCTAGGTGGTGGACTCTCTGTAGCATGAGTGTGCATCCACCTTGTGTTGCTAAGTACTGTAACATTCCTTCTGGACATAAAGGGGACATGTCCTAATCACTCCAGCATGCACTGGAGTCCAATGGAAGACTCTTAATGTGTTAACACTTCTAATTCCTTATGGTACACTTCTCTTAAAGAGGAGAAATGCAGGCTGAACAGCGGCAAACAAACAGACAAGGTGTGTGTCTGTTTGAAAACTGCCCAGCTGCATTAGAAGCAAATACTGGGTATTTGTAGGTTCTGTTGAGCTCTATGAGAACTGAAGTTGCGTAGCTGTTATAAAATCAGGTAAATGTGTGCAGGTATTGAAGGAAGCACTTGCTCCTTCAGTCTGCCTGCTCTGTCTCCTTCAGTTTGACCTGTAACAATAGCTAACAGACCACTGTTACTTTAAAGCAGATGTGTTTTATTGATTCTACCTTCTGACCTCCATTTCAATCATAAAACGCTTCCCCATTTTTCACTTCTGTAAAAGAAAGCGTGGAGATGTGGTCTGCAGTGGGTGGGAGGTACAGTGATGTGTGAAACGTAACTGGGCTTAAAGTGTCCCAAACCTGTGCCCTTGTAACTTCAGTACCTGAATGTGTCATGAGAGCTGAGGTGGTGCCCCAGGGGCGCTTGACCAATGTTTCTGTGTGTTCCCTGGGGCTGACTGCTGGATCAGTTTAATCTGGTTTTCTTGTAGCCACTGGGTATGATGCTGCTTTGGCTTATTAATCACTTTCACTTAGAGATATATAGAAAGCTGTGCATTTTTTTTCCCCCCTGTGTAGTTTTATGCTTGGAAATTGCAGTGATCCTGTAAGAACTCCATGTGATGTGTACTTGCAAGTGGGTGGAACAGGGTAAGAAAAAATACTGAGATGCTACACTTGTGTAAATTGATGGAACCAGAAGAAAGGAAGAAAGGCACTCCTTGTAGTTGGCTGGCTTAAGAACCCACTTATGTTCTGACTGCTGCAATCCTGTAGAAAGGACAATTCTAAATAAATATCTCCCTGTGGGATTTCACCTGGTGTTTTGCTCTCTGTGTAATGAAGTAGAGCCTGACCTCCACGTTATCAGCAGCACTTCCTCCTGTAGCTAGGATACCTGAGCGTGGGGCTGGGACCTGTGCCGTCAAAACAGAGGATGGGTCTAAATGGCTTTCCTTCCCCTTCAGTACCTATTAATTATTAATTCTAGATCCTCTTGTGTCATTAAGCAGCTTTAGGGCACCTTGTACAATGTAGCTCTGAATTCATTTAGTAAATGATCTCCGAAAGAGCTCAGAGACTTTGCTGTGCAGTAAGGTCCTCTTCCAGGGTTTTTGGTGACCTATAAATAGCCTTTTCTTCTGTTCTTGTTCAGATGCACAAATAACTTTTTTCAGTATTTTTTTAAGCTTTATTAAAAGAACAGCAAGCAGTATTTGGAAAGAAGGAAAGTAGATAGAAAACAGGATGGTCTGTGCAGCTTGGCTTCCCTGCTGTGATGCAAATGTATAAAATAAAGATTGACTAGAAAGTTGAATGCATCTTGTTTTCTGCTTCTGAATTGCTAGTAACCAAGATGACCTTTTGATTTCAGAGCCTTTTTTTCCCCATGCCTGACCTCCAATTGCGGCCGTTAACTTGCTGTGGGTGCAGGGCCAAGTCACAAAACAGCTGTGTATCTGTCATGGATGGGAGAAGCTTTTTGTTCCTGGGCTGCTGCAGGTGTTCCCTGAGCTGCCTTCTCCTCAAGCAGAAGGGCCTCCATTACCATTACCCTTGTGGAAGAGGGAGCTGTTTGATTTAGGCTAGAGTCAGGGTACTTGGGGACTTTTCCAGTTGTTCCCTGTATGAGATGTCAGTTCTGACCATGTATTTTCAGTTTACAAACTGGCTGTGCTGGCAGGGATGAGGTCTGCAGTGTTTCTATGAAGTGCTCTTCCTAACAATCCTCCACCTGCCTCAAAGCATATGCCCCTCATCACAGAATGTGGGTCTTGAAAATGTTTCTTACAGTTTATCCTATAGTTTTCAAGCTACCATGCAGGGGTAATGCCAGAAATAGATGTGTTCTCTGCACTGCAAAGCCCAAACAGGCAGTTCTGCATTGCCTCAAGCCTTTGGGTGGGTGGTGTTTTACCATGGAACTGAACTGTAAAAAGGACGTGGTTTGTGGACTAAATAGCCTGCTGCAGAGTGAAACAAACCTTATGGGATGGGGATGGCTGATAGGACTGTCCCAGTGGAGCTATCTCTTGCAGGTAGTTCTTGGATGCTTGCTTTCTCCAAACTGCACATCTGCTTTATCAGTTTGTTGTACGTTTGGCCATCCAAACTCATCTCTGCTGCACTGCACAGGGCTCCAGTGGAGCTGGTTGTACTGGATCCAAAATAGCTCAGCTGTAATGACAGGCAAAATGCTAGCAAAGGGATGTGTAATGTAGGGCTGCGTGGCAGAAAGGCTCACTTGAGCTGGAAGCTCAGTGTAGGATATACAAAAAGAATCCTGATCTGGCTGCTCTCAAAGTGAGCTTTGAGACAGCTCCTGGTAGTTACGGTCAGTTGCAAGCAAGGCCCATCTGATAGACTTGTACAGGGGCAAAAATAACCAATGCTGGAGCTCCACTGAAGCTTTCCTGAATGTGTTGTGTTTATATCCAGGTTTCTAGGTATTCCTCTGACCAGAGGAGGTAAATGGTTCCACCTGCTTTAAGGATTTTTCTGTTAGCGTCTAAAATTCTGAGCTGCCTTGATCATTTGCTGCTCCTTGCTGCAATCAAGGCTGCCTGCTGTCAGTGCTCAAGCTCTAGCAAGGTTGTCTTCATGACTGCAAAGATCTGCCTTCTCTTTAAATCCTGTTTTTGCCTTCTTTTGCCTTCTGACTGACAGACTCTAATGAGCAGGACTGTGCTGTAGTGCCCTGTATGGTGAGTGGTCAATAAAAACAAATTGCCTTGAACAGAGAGGTAATAAAGCAGCTTGTGTTTGGCACAGCTGATCCCCAATACTGGGGTCCTCAGTTAGGAGCTGAAGACTTTCATGTGTCTTAATAAGAAATGCATGTCATCCATTCCTCCTCTCCATTCCCATCCATGGAACTGAGTGCACTTTGGGTGACACTGCTTTCTTGTGACTGTTCTCCCACGTGGAATATTTCTGCTGGGATGGTTGAAACACAGTGCATAAGATCACTGCTGTCATCTTACCAGGAAGAGCAGAACAAAATAAACAGGTTTGCAGGGTGGGACTGTTGCAGTGGTGCTAAATGGTGTAGGTCAGGATTGGAATGGAGTGGGTGGCTTAGATCTCATTGCTGCTCCGTCTTTGGATGGTTGTACTGAGCTTGGCCAGAGATTTCCAGCATCCTCAGTGGCAGGAATTGTTTGCAGTGGGGATCTCCTGCACAAAGGGTAAACATAAGGTTTCTGTCCCAGGAGACCGAGCTGCTTCACCATCTGCAATTTTGAGCCATTGTTGTCGGGTGGCACAGCTCAGGGGCAATCTATCACCCTACAGATGCATCCTCTGCTCTTCCAGGGGGTGTGGAAGAGCATTTGTCAGTGCCTGAGCATGCCTGAAAACGCCTCTCCCATAGAGCTACACTGCGAAAGGAATCCTACACCTGGCCCAGCTATTAATGAAGATATTGATCTGCATCTCCTGGAAGAAGCCCAACTCTTGTGTTTAGGGATGCATCTTGTGTTGGGAGGTGTTGGTCAAACTGGTGGGACTGCAATGAATGGCTGTGGTGGGATGAGAGACGTGGGCAGTGACAGAAGATGACAAGAATTAAAGCTCTAAGCCCGTCTAAACGGTGATCAGAGAGCCGAGGTGATGTAGCACAGTACAAAATGGCTGCATGGGGAGAAACTGCAGAAACGAACTGGGAATTCATTAGCGTGGCTCAAGGGCTGCGATGCGGAGAGATGAGATGAAATGAAAGCGGAGGAAAACAAGATGTCAGGAGAAGCCTTCTGCCAACGAGGCTGGTTTGGCTGCAGACAATCTTCCCCGGAGAAACGGAGGAAGTTCTGTGTTCTTTCAGATAATGAACAGTGGACTGGACAAATCACTGCTAAATGTACTGTAGGGAGCACTCCTTTATCAGCTGTGAGCTGGACCGAATGCCGGCTAGCTCTCCTTCCATTTGCTTATCTCTGTGTGAAGCATATTGCATGCGTAATTTGTGCTTTAGGGGCTCGTTTTTGTTTGACTGCTAAACCTTGCCCACAGCTTGGGTGAGCGCGGCTGCTGGCTGGGAAGAGCAGGAACGTGCTGCGTTACCACGAAGCTGCTACCTGTGCTCCCTCATCTGTATTCTGGGTAAGTCAGGTTTTAACTGCTGCTGCACAAACTCGGCAGAAAGAGCTGCTGCCATAAAACCTGCTGCCATTTACCGGTCCCACAGTGCCTGTGCAGTGCCATGAATCAGAGCAGCGTTAGGGGAGGTGCGAGTCGATGTGATGTGCTTGAGAGGGGTTTCGGAGCCTCTCTGACCCCTGGGACGCTGCCGGCGGGTGCTGCAGGGTCTGCGCTGCAGAAAGCTGCTGCGGCTGTGCTCTGGGCTGTCATTGCACGGAGCCTTTCGCTTTCCATCCCGAACAAACGCGCGCTGCCTGCTCTCAACAAGCAGCATTTGAAGGCTGGAGGAGGCGGTTGCTGCGCTGCAGGAGGGCCGCCGTTCTCCCAGGTGCCAGCTGTGATTTGCAGCGTTCCACCGAGGATCGCCCCACCGCCTCCTGCTCGGCTTTGTCTCAGCCAGCTGCTCGCTGCACGGGGACACCGAGCCCAGCTGCTGCCTCCTGCAGCCACCCCTCTGTGTTCCCACGTCGGCAGCACAATGACAGCCCCGCGGGCTCCAAAGAGATCAGTCTTTAAAAAAAGAAAGCATCAACAAAAAAAACCCCACTAGAATTGAGCAGAGAAATTACCGGCGTAACAAACTGTAGCGCTCAGCGCATGGGCTGCTGTCACTCCTACAGCCTTTGTAGGGCTGTGCCTCTTTCCAGCGCTGAGCCGTGCTTTCCACGTCTACGTTTCACTTCCTTGGGAGCAGAGCCTGCAGGCTCCGCTGCTGCGCCCGTTTACCCGATGACCTGATTTGTTTTATTTCTGCTGTGTTTTGTCTGAAAGGAATTTATAACAGCAATAGCTGGCGAGGAGAGCTGCTGGCCTTCGTGCTGCCGTGCTCGGGGTTATGAAGGCTGATTCCCGAGGGCTGTGGGGTCCCGTTGCCACTGCCCTCAGCCCCATTTCTCTGGGCTCAGACCTGGCCGAGGCACTGCTGCACTGAGGGCATTTTGCGCCCAGCAGCCCAGGATAGGATGGGCACTGTTTGATGCCTGCTGTGGCTGCTACACCAGGAAATTGAACTCATTCCGCTGGAATTTTTTTCACCCTCCCTCTCAAAGCAGCAGCTGTTTGGGGGTTGGCTGTGCCAGTTCAACCACGGCCACGCTCCTGCCTCTGCTTTCCTTTGGCTTTTCTTCTGCCTGACTCAGGATCGTTAAGCATTAACCTTAAAATAGCCACTCTTTTTGCAGTTGATATCATTAATCTCGTGTGTGTGCGTTCCTCCCCCATGCTTTCAGCTCTCCCCGCTGCTGTCCTGTTCCTGGGGCACAAGGAAGCTCTCAGCAAAGCCCAAAGGGAACAGAGTGCTCTGTCCCAGCCCTGCACAGCTCTGCCCACCCGCAGCTCCCGCTGTGTTGGTTTTGGGGCTGCATTCTGCTGCCTCCCAGCAACTGCCACCGGAGCTGTTATTTAAGCAATGGCAAGGTTCAAGCTAATAATTAGAGAAAGTGGATGGCTCGCACGGTTTCTGATTACTTTTCTCCTCGGTGAGATCTGAGCTCTCTATTCAGTTCTCTCGGTGGTGGAGGCAGGAGAGTTTTAAATAGAATTCAATCCCCTTCTCATCACTTTTATGGCTGCAGAGCTCACGTTGAAATGCCCGATCTGTGCAGGGCAGGTTGGGACCGTGGGTTGTTCTGTGGCTGCTCCGGGCCGTGCCACGCTCTGCACGCACTCAGCACAGCCCTGCTGCAACACGGTCACAGCTGGACGCGTGCAGCTGAAAGGAGAGCATGGCAAAGATGGGCGTTTTGCTGGAAGGAAGGGGATGCGCGGGGCCTTTCGCTGCAGCTTTGGCCACCGAGCTAACGACGCTGTGGCCTGCGTGTGGGTGGCAGGAGGGTCTTTGTCCCTTAAAAGCCACTCGGGCGCCGCGCTGCCTGCAGCCCTGCAGACAGGTTGTGCCGTATCCAAGCACGGATGCGTGGTTCGTTCCTCCTGGCTGTTGCTACAGGAGCCCAGCGTGCCCGGGCAGCTCCTGCGGGGCCTGCGTTGCAACACGGGTGGGAAGGGAGCCGCGTTTATCGCGTGCATCAGCGCGGCTGGCGGCAGTGCGTGCACACACGGGGAGCTGCGGCGGGGCAGCATCCAGCCCTGCCTGGTTTTGAGGTGGGGAAAACGGCTCGGCTTTTTGTGCCGCGGCCCCGCCGCCGGCTGGGCGCACGGGAGGGATGGGGCTCGGGCTGATGAATGAAGGCAGGCTCGTAGCGGGGATCCCGGCGTGAGAGCGGGCAGCCGGCACCGGGGGGGCCCTTCTGCATCCGGGTGCGTCCCCCCGAGGTCACTCCCACCCCGCACCCCCCTCTGCGCTCTCACCGCCGCCTCTCTCCCTCCGCATCCTCCGGCCCTGGGCGAGCATCCCCCCTCCCACCGCCGCCCTACAAGAGCCCGCTCCCTCCCCCCTTCCCTCCCATTGAGCTCCGGCGGCGTCGGGCCGAGCGTTACGGGCCCCCCCGCACCCCAACCCGCGGAGGGCGGGGAGGGAGCGCGGAGGGAGCGCGGAGAGGGGCGGGAGCGGCCGCGCGGAGGCGCAGAGCGGCCCCGCAGCTCCGCAGCCCCGGAGCCCGGCAACAAAGAGCGTAGCGCTCCGCTCCTCCCCGGGATGTAGGGCCCTCCGTGCCCCGCTCCCGGCCCCGCAGCCCTCCATGCCCCCGCGCTGAGCCCGTTCCGCATCGCCATGGGGAAATCCAACAGCAAGTTGAAGCCTGAAGTTGTGGAGGAGCTGACCAGGAAAACGTACTGTGAGTGCATAGCGGGGCCCGACCGCGGTGGGAAGGGGAAGGGGGGGAGGGCAGCGCGGCTCTGGATGTGGGGTTGGAGGGGTGGACGGGGGGGGAGCGGCGGTTGCGACCCGCGGATGCTCGCGGGGTTGCGGGTACCGCGGCGGGGCCGGCCCCTCCCGCAGCGCGCAGGCTCAGCCCCGGCTTTGTTGCGAGAATTCCTCGCTGAGCCGGGAAGGAGGAGGGAGAAAACATGGAGAGGGACAGGCGGGCAGGCAGGGCAGCGCGGGGCTCTCCCGCAAACGCTGCGCTCCGCGGCCTATTGCTCAGCATCCGGCACCGCATCCTGCTCCCCGCCGGCTGCCGCGTTGCCCCGAACCCCCCCGCCCCCCCCCGCCGCCCCCCCCCCTCCCCCCCCCCGTCCCCCCCTCCAACCCCACATCCAGAGCCGCGCTGCCCTCCCCCCCTTCCCCTTCCCACCGCGGTCGGGCCCCGCTATGCACTCAC